>CANNZV010006677.1:0-16086 GCA_947561585.1 Caprella mutica | reverse complement strand
CGCAGCGAGCCTTGAAGCAGCTGTTCCTATTAGCTTAGCTGGAACTGATGGTGCTACTTGCAGCGGAAGTGGGGATATAACAGTATTCCATTAACGAACGTCGGTACAGTTGGGGCAAACTTAACTGCTACTGGAAATGGATCAATTTCTCAGTTATGTGTAACAATACCTACCGACGGAGTTAGCAGTTTTAATGATTCTTACGCGATTTCAATGACTTACTCAGATGGAACATCGAATTTTGTTGAAAGCTTGTATTTAGGTTCAGTATTTACAGGAGGCTGTGATGCGCAAATTTTCCCAGATCCGAATACAAATGAGCCACTTGATGTTTGTTGGATTCAGGGTACACCGGTTATACAGTAACTTCTGGTGGTTTAACTACTGCCTGTGCTGCTGGTTCAGAAACTTTTGATGGAACTTTCGATGGTGATGATTCTACTGTTGGAAACTGGCTAGGTCAAGATCCTGATGTTGCAGGAAGCTGGTCATTGTTTATTCAGGATGTTAATTGTTTTTTGGTGATTCTCCAAGTACCCTTACAGCTTTCTCACTTGATTTTGATACGGGAGCTTCTGGTGCTACCGACTGTACATTAACAGAATGGCTTGATCCCAATGGAGCCTCAATTGGTACATCGAATCCACTTGTTTGGATTTGAGTCCGTTTACAACTCCTGGGATATTACAACTTTACTGCTGTAGCTGACTGTGCTGGAGCTCCTTGTGAGGATATCATCACAATTACAATTGAGGAAAATTTGAATCCTGGAGACGCAGATGAAGCTAATACCTTTAGCGATCCGCTGTTCGTTGTTCTGAAGATGAGTTCATAGCATTAAACTCCACGGGAGAAGGTTCTTTAAACGGCTGATCAAGTGATCGTTTGGGCATATTGGGTTTTAGAAGATCCATTGGAGAATACTGCTATTCCAGCTGCAGATGTGCCTGGAGGTGCTCAAGCCACTTATGCTTCTTCAGATGCAAATTTTGATGGATTCTTTGCAGGAGATGGTACGACTGGCCCTGGAGAAGTTATGCTTCCTGTTGAAGCACAGGTGCCACCTATTATGTTGCTCCAATGATATCGACACGAATACTGGCTTAGAAGTTTGTAGTGAATGTTGGTGATGGAGTATATATGGTTCAGTATGCTGCCTTAGGAGTCGTTTTTGAATACGATTACTGCACTGATGAACTCATTTTAAGCTTGTCAAGGTGGGGAACCCGCTTTTAATGCCGCCAGCTAGCTATAATTTGAGGTGTTGGATGGTGATGGTCAGAGAAATTGCTCTTGATCTAACTCCTGCACTTGCTGACAGTCCGGTTGCAATTGCTACTGTTCCTGGTGACTTTACAATTACTTTGGGTGATAATAGTGACAGTTCTGATGCAACTGATTGTGAATTTTCTGGTGTTTATAACAATAGACCCTAGCTGCCTAATTACTTCGCCGATAGATAAAGGAGATGCTCCTGGTGGAATTGTCTCAAACAATTATATTGAATTACAGATACTTTAGTACAATCGGCTGATGACTTGCGACATTAACACCGATGACTATTGCTGGAGTTTCTGTAATCGGTTCCCCTGGAGCTGGGACTCCTAATATATGGATTGGAATGTAGAAATTTATGAGAACAATTTCGGAGTTCCTGGTGCTGTTGTATGCACGAATCTTGGAATGACTCCAACGGATCCTACGAACTATAGCCCAGTATTAACACTTGCAAGTCCGTGTATGTTATCCGCTGGAAGCTATTGGGTAAGCGTTTGGGGATCGGCAGATGTGAGTAATGGTGATGCACGATTTAACTGGTCTGCAGCAGCTACTTCTTACGGGCGCTCAAGCTGTGCTTGTAGATTCAGGTGACTTTTTTGGAGCTGGAGCTACTTCATGGACAAATATCAATACTTTGATAGGGGAAACAACTCATGATGATTTGGCTTTCACTCTTTATACTCCGTCTTCAGCTGGTGATGCTGTAGCTGTTGAAGACAATTCGCTTTGCTGTGATGAATCTCTAATCGTAATGAATTCTGGAGCTGAAACTACCTGTACATCAGTATTGATTGCTTGGGCTTTGACTGAATCAAATGATGAAGCAGGAGTTCTAGCTGCAATTGCTGCTGGAGATGTAGACTTTGCTGATACTGACAATTCATACACTTTTAGTTCGATTGTAATCAAACTGATCCTGGCACCTATTTCCTTGTTCTTTCTTAGCAGATAATCGAAGTTCAACTCCAGCTATTTTACCTGGTTGTACTGATTATGGAACAGGAATAGAAATTGTGTTAGGTGAGGCTCCGGCATTGCGCCTTTCAAATGCCCAATGTTCCGGAGATATGTTGACTTACTCAGTTGATGTTACTGTCACAGATGGAACTGCACCATATACCTTAGATACTGGTGGTGATGGCACGGTTACAGACAATGGAGGTGGTTCATTTACTATCTCTGAAATTACCATTACAGTTGATCCTTTAACTGTGAGTGCAACTGGAGATGACGA
The DNA here is from genome assembly GCA_947561585.1 of Caprella mutica. NCBI lineage: Eukaryota > Metazoa > Arthropoda > Malacostraca > Amphipoda > Caprellidae > Caprella > Caprella mutica. The sequence goes on along the minus strand of CANNZV010006677.1, from coordinate 13,571 downwards.
TTGCGAGAGCGTCGAGGAAACTATTTGCCAGCTCCGGTTTGTGCTTGCCCCACAGTAAATGATCCTACTATTGACGAGGTTTCTGCAGTTTGTGAAGGAGCGGGATTTGCCAACATTGTCGGCAACGGCTGATGCTGGACTAACAATTGATTGGTTTAGCGTTGCTACCGATGGAAGCTCACTTTCAACTGGAGATTCTTACACACCAACAATGGCGGGGAACTTATTATGCGGAGGCTTCTAATGAAAATGGTTGTACTAGTGATCGCGCTTCTGTCGAAATTCTTGTATTTGATTTGCCAACTGCTGATGCTGGAACTACACAAACAGTTGATTGCATTAACACTATGGCTACGCTAGATGGTTCTGCTTCTGATGCTGGTTTAGATTACTCTTGGTCTGGACCAAACGGGTTCTCGGAAACTACAATTACTGCTGTCCGCCACTGAGCCTGGGACCTATACTTTAACTGTGTTAAATACAGCAACGGATTGTTCAATTCGGCAACTGTTGAAGTTACTTCAAATATTGCCGCACCTACCGCAGACGCAGGAAACGACAGAGTTTATCTCTTGTGGTAATCCTGATGTAACCCTAAATGGTTCTGATTCTGATGCCGGAGATTACGAATGGACCGATGGTGATGGAAATGTGGTTAGTATTAATGATACTTACATCGCTCTTGCACCAGGAACCTACACTCTTACAGTAACAGGAGCTAATGGCTGTACTGATTCCGATGAAGCAGTTGTTAGCGGAACACTTGATGCTCCTGATTTGGAAGCTGGAGCAGATGGAGTTCTTGATTGTGCAATAGTTCTGTAAATCTTACAGCTTCAAGCACTGTTTCAGGAGTCACTTTTGCTTGGACGGGACCAAATGGTTTCGATGAAGCAGGAGCTACTGTTGTAGCATCAGAGGCAGAACTTATACAGTTATTGCTACAGATCCAAGTGACTGTACAGCGACAACAACTGTAGATGTTGATTCAAATTCAACTACTCCTGATCTAGATGCTAGCGGAGGTGGAGAAATTACATGTACTACAGTTTTCTTTACCTTAACAGCTACTTCTACTACAGCTAATGCAACTTTTGAATGGCTTGATGCTGCAGGAGTATCTCTTGGAACAGGAGCTACTTATGATGCTGAACTTGCAGGCGATTATACCGTTGAAGTTACCGATCCAGCAACTGGATGTACAGCTGATCAAGTGATTAGTGTAACAGAAAACGCGGCTGCCCCTGATGCAAATGCAGGAAATGGGGGAGTATTAACTTGTGCAAATACGAGCGTTAGTTTAACAGGAAGTTCGACAACTGCTGGTGCAACTTTTGCTTGGTCTGGTCCTAATGATTTCTCTACAACTGGCGCAATGGCTTCGGCAACAGAGGAAGGAACCTATACACTAACGGTAACTGATCCAGCTAATGGTTGTACAGAAACAGCTACAGTTTCAGTTACTGAAGATGTTGCTGCACCTACGGCTGACGCAGGAAACGTTCAAACATTGACCTGCGCGATTGTAGAGGTAACCCTTGATGGTTCAGCTTCTACTGCTGGTATGGATTATTCATGGACTAACAGTGATGGAGCTGAAGTGTCAACAGATGCAACTGCTTCCGTTATTACTACAGGAATTTATACCCTAACTGTAACAGATCCAACAAACGGATGTTTCGCAACGGCGACTGTCGCTGTTTCACAGGACCTAGCTGCACCAACAGCAGATGCTGGAGATGATGCAACACTAACCTGTACTACAACTTCAGCAACTCTTGGTGGAGCGTCGACTGCAGGTATGGAATACAGCTGGACAAACAGTGGAGGCTCAGAGATTGGAACTGAGGCTTCGGTTATCGTTTCAGCTTCTGGAACTTATACCATTACAGTTACTGACCCAGCAAATGGTTGTAGTGATTCTAACGACGTTGTTGTCGATCAGAGTGCTGACGTTCCAGTTGCGGATGCAGGAGATAGTCAAAGCTTAACTTGTGATGTGTCGACGGTGATTTTAGATGGTTCTGCTTCATCTGCAGGGGTATCTTATGCATGGACAGATCCTGCTGGAGCTGCTGCTGGATCAACTGCAACGATCTCAGTTACTGTTGCCGGTAATTACATGCTAACAGTTACGAATACGGCATCTGGCTGCTTTGCTGAAGCAGTGGTTAGCGTTACAGACGATAGTGCTGCTCCTACAGCTGATGCGGGAACGGCTATCACGGTAACTTGCTCAAATCCAGATATTAGCTTAGACGGTTCTGGTTCTGAGGCTGGACTTTCTTATGCATGGTCTGGACCAAATAACTACGCTTCTTCTGATCAGGTAGCTACCATTTCTAATGCAGCTGCAATGATGGCTGGGACGTATACACTGACTGTTGCTAATGAAGCAACAGGTTGTTCTGATTCAGCTACTGTTGAAGTAAGTTTTGATACTACTGCCCCGACTGTCGATGTTTCTGCATCTGCTTTAACAATTGATTGTAACACAGCTAGCGCTTCTTTGGACGCTTCTGGAAGCACAGGAGGTGATAGCTACAGTTGGGCCGATGCAGTAGGTGCGGTTATTTCTACCGACGCTTTAACTACGGTTGGAACTGCCGGGGATTATACGGTGACTATTACGAATTCAGCAAACGGCTGTTCTGCTCAAGCTGTTGTAACAGTTGTTGTTGATTTAGCTGCTCCAGTTGCTGATGCAGGTACTGGTGGACAATTAGATTGTTCTGCTACTTCAGTAACACTCGATGGGTCAGCTAGCGATACAGGAATGAATTACAACTGGACGCTGAACGGAAATTCCGTTTCGACAGCAGTTAGTTTTGCTGCAGAAGAGGCTGGTATTTATACCTTAAATGTTACTAATCCTTCAAACGGATGTTCAGCTACTGATGAGGTAGTCGTTACAATAAGTACCGATTTGCCGACAGCTGATGCCGGACCGAACGGAGAGTTGACTTGCGCTGTTGAAAGTGTGACCTTGAATGGATCGGGTTCCGATTCAGGATTAGATTACTCTTGGACTAATGGCGACGGAATCGAAATTGCAACTTCATTAACAGTTGCTGTAAATGCTGCTGACACTTACACACTGACGGTAAGTGATGCAGCGACCGGATGTTCAAGTACATCTACTACAGTTGTAACAGGTAATACTTCTGCACCAGATGTGACTATTGCTGGTGGTTCTGTTTCTTGTGAAACGCCAACAGTTACGCTAACGGCTGTTTCTGCTAATGCAGTAAGCTACGCATGGACGGATGCTGTTGGTAATGACTTGGGCACAGCGACAGAAATTTCTGTTTCTGCGATAGGAACTTATACAGTTTCCATAATTGGAGCTAACGCATGTACTGCTGTAGCAGACTTCGACCTAACGGGTGAATGTGATCCAGGATGTTTGGCAGAAGCAGCAAGCATTTCAACTACCGATGCAACAACGATCTGTGCTGGCGACGGCGTAGCCGATCCAATTAACGTAAGCGTTGATGGCGGAGTAGGAGCGAGTACTGCTTGGGTAATCACAGATGACGCTTTGAACATTTTAGCATTGCCAGAAGCGGGTCCATTTGATTTGGATGGAGCAGGCTTCGGAACGTGTATCATCTGGTTAGTAAACTATGATGACTTAGCAGGAGCAGAGGTTGGAATGAATGCAGCTAACCTAAGCGGTTGCTACGCATTGTCAAACGGAATTGAAGTAACGCGCGAAGATTGTACAGATCCTTGTCAAGTATCTGCAGCAACAATATCAACAACGGATGCAACAACGATCTGTGCTGGCGACGGCGTAGCCGATCCAATTAACGTAAGCGTTGATGGCGGAGTAGGAGCAAGTACTGCTTGGGTAATCACAGATGACGCTTTGAACATTTTAGCATTGCCAGAAGCGGGTCCATTTGATTTGGATGGAGCAGGCTTCGGAACGTGTATCATCTGGTTAGTAAACTATGATGACTTAGCAGGAGCAGAGGTTGGAATGAATGCAGCTAACCTAAGCGGTTGCTACGCATTGTCAAATGGAATTGAAGTAACGCGCGAAGATTGTACAGATCCTTGTCAAGTATCGGCAGCAAGCATTTCAACTACTGATGCAACAACGATCTGTGCTGGCGACGGCGTAGCCGATCCAATTAACGTAAGCGTTGATGGCGGAGTAGGAGCAAGTACTGCTTGGGTAATCACAGATGACGCTTTGAACATTTTAGCATTGCCAGAAGCGGGTCCATTTGATTTGGATGGAGCAGGCTTCGGAACGTGTATCATCTGGTTAGTAAACTACGATGACTTAGCAGGAGCAGAAGTTGGAATGAATGCAGCTAACCTAAGCGGTTGCTACGCATTGTCAAACGGAATTGAAGTAACGCGCGAAGATTGTACAGATCCTTGTCAAGTATCTGCAGCAAGCATTTCAACTACTGATGCAACAACGATCTGTGCTGGCGACGGCGTAGCCGATCCAATTAACGTAAGCGTTGAAGGAGGAGTTGGAGCGAGTACAGCTTGGGTAATCACAGATGACGCTTTGAACATTTTAGCATTGCCAGAAGCGGGTCCATTTGATTTGGATGGAGCAGGCTTCGGAACGTGTATCATCTGGTTAGTAAACTACGATGACTTAGCAGGAGCAGAAGTTGGAATGAATGCAGCTAACCTAAGCGGTTGCTACGCATTGTCAAACGGAATTGAAGTAACGCGCGAAGATTGTACAGATCCTTGTCAAGTATCGGCAGCAACAATATCAACAACGGATGCAACAACGATCTGTGCTGGTGACGGCGTAGCCGATCCAATTAACGTAAGCGTTGATGGCGGAGTAGGAGCAAGTACTGCTTGGGTAATCACTGATGACGCTTTGAACATTTTAGCATTGCCAGAAGCGGGTCCATTTGATTTGGATGGAGCAGGCTTCGGAACGTGTATCATCTGGTTAGTAAACTACGATGACTTAGCAGGAGCAGAAGTTGGAATGAATGCAGCTAACCTAAGCGGTTGCTACGCATTGTCAAACGGAATTGAAGTAACGCGCGAAGATTGTACAGTGGCTGATACCTATGATCTACTGACTACGCTTTACATTGATTTGAACGCTAATGGTCAACAAGATTCAGGCGAAGCTGGTTTGGCAAATGTGTTACTTACGCTGACTGCCGCAAATGGCGCTACTTATACTGGTACAACTGATAGCAATGGGGCATTGATTGTAGCTGTGACAGAAGAAGGAGAATATAGTTTTGCATTGGGGCTTCCAGCTGGATTTGAATTCTCCGATGGTGCGTTCAACGGCACAGGTTCGGTCAGTATTTCAGGAGACTTGTCTTACTTATCCGATGGATTTGGCGGTCAAGATATTGGAGCCTTCTCTACCGTTGATGCTTGTTCTGATTTTGCAGCGACACAAGCAGCAATTTGTTCAGCTAACAAGAGTCAATACGATGTATTGTTAGTATTCCAAGGTGGAGATCCAGGTGCTAATGGCTATGATATTACTAACAATAATACTGGTGTAGTTATCGAAAACTACCAAGATGGAACGATCATTTTGGGGCCATTCTCTGACGGAACAGGCTACTCATTTACCGTTTCTCCTTCTAATCACCCAGAGTGTTTCTTAGTGTTTAGCGAGTCGTTGGTTGATTGTATTACAACATCAATTGAGCTAATTGACTTTGCAGGATCTATAGAGAAAGAAGGAAATAGCTTGACTTGGAGTACGGCTTCTGAAAATGAAACAGACTACTTTATTGTTGAGGGTTCTCGAACAGGCGACTCATTTACCGAAATAGGGAAAGTGAATGCAGTTGGAAATAGTAATACAGTACAGGGTTATAGCTTAATGGATGTGAACGCTAGTGCAGGAGTAACTTATTACCGATTGGTGGAAGTTAATGCAGAAGGCATAGCTAAGGTAGTTTCAGCTGTAATCGCACTAGATCGTTCTGAGCCGGAGCTGAATGTAACTGCCTTCCCGAATCCAGTCATTGATGTAATGACGATCGAGTTGGAAGCAATGGAAGCTGGTTCTGCAGCTGTTCAAGTACTTGATATCACTGGACGGATAATCCTTACGGAGACAGTTGCGGTAATTGAAAGCATGAATTCATTTACAATTGATTTGGAAAATGTGCCAGCAGGTACTTTCATCCTTCAAGTAACGATGAACGACGCAATTTCAACGACGAGATTGATCAAGGAGTAATCCTCGATACCATATAATTCATACTAAAGTCCGAGGCATAATTGTCTCGGGCTTTTTTTTTCGGTAAATAAGTCGCGAGGACTAGATCATGTGCCTGGTAATGAATCGGTTAAAGATCTATGAGAATACGGTTCTTCCTACATAATTGAGTTATTCTGTGAAATCAATGCGGCTTTTTCCTGCAAATATTATTTGTTAAGCGATGTGATTCTTAAATTAGTTGTCGAGGGCGGGAATCCTCTATATCATGCAATCACTTAAACCTTATTTTATATGAAGCAATTTTTACGATTTTGCCTGTTGATGGCAGTGTTTTGTTGCAGCTCAGGGCTCTATGCTCAGTGCGGTGCAGGACAAACAGAAATCAGTTTCTTGGTTGATACTAACCCTGGAAGCTTTGATGGAGAAATCAGTTGGGGGGTAAGCCCTGATCCTGTTGGTACACCAGATGGTAGTGTAATTGGAGCTAACACTACTGGAGTAGAAACAACTGGAGCTGGTTGTGGCGAATTGCCGGAAGATGGAACGGTAACTTACCTAATGTGTCTTGATAACTCAACTACCTATACCTTTTCTTTTTACGATGATTATGGTGATGGTTGGAATGGAAACATTTATACTTTTACGGTTGTTGATTATGTTGATGATCCTACTGTTAACAGTGTTGGATATTCGATCTTTGATGCACCGAATGATCCAGGTAGCGGTGGAGATTTTTCCACAGATTGTAATGGTCATAGCATAGAAGGTACGTTTAGTTTTCTTTCTGGTGATGGAATCTTAGCTGGTGGATGTACAGATGTTTGTGCTAGCAACTATGATCCTAATGCATTGGTTGATGATGGAAGTTGTTTAGGTGATGCTTCACCTAATTTGTGCTCCTTAGCAGTTCCAGTGCCAATTGATGGAACGGACAATACTTTTGATTCAGTCTGTGGAAACAACGCTGGAACAGGTATTGCTTGGGACGCTAGTTGCACCGGAACCTACGCAGGTGGTGATATGTGGTTTAGCTTTGAGACTTCTGTAGGAAGTTCAGGTTCGGTGACTTTACAAGCGGTTTCAGCACCGTTCTCCACTTTTGTCTATGGTGTGTATGCGGACTGTTCTGCTACTAATCCAATCTTTTGTGGTACCACATCTGGTGGGTCTACTAGTCCTCCGCTTTTAGCTGGATTAGATGCAGAAACGACCTATTTCCTGAGAGTATTCGATTGGGGAAATGACCAAAATGGTGAGTTTGTATTTAACTTATCAGAACTTGATTGTGATCCTTCTACACCAACTACTTGTGCAGCGGCGATCGAAATTCCTACTGATGGAACTGACGTAGTTTTCGATTCCAATTGTGCTTCTGCGACTGTTGCAGCTCCAGTTTGGGACGCTGATTGTACAGGAGGTTACAATGGATTTGACCTTTGGTACAGTTTTACTACACGTACAGACTGTCCTGGGAATATGTTCTTGTTCGATATTGCCGAACCGTTCTCTACTATGATTATAGGAGTATACGCCGATTGCGCTGCTACAGAGCAATTGTTCTGCACGAGTACTTTCGATGGTGGCAATGTACAGATTCCAAACTTAGATTGTAATACTACCTATTACCTTCGAATCTTCGATTGGGGTGGAGACCAAAATGGGGAAGGAACCTTTAATTTAAATGAGCCTGCTTGTGATGTAAATGGTTTGGCTGTAGGATCTGTTTGTACTAGTACAGCTGATTTTTCGGGGAATGTAAGTTTTACTGGAAATTCAGCAATTGGCTTTACTGTAACTGATGGTGTTAACACTGCAACTGGACTTACTGCTGGCAGCTACAATACGGTAGATGATTTTGGATGGGCACCTTATACAGCTGCTCAAACAATTACTGTTTGGGATGAATCAGATCCAACTGGCTTTGCTTGTGAAATTTCAGCTGCTTTAGCTGACCCAGGAAACTGTGCGACTTGTTTCGGAACTCCAATAGAAGGAAGCACTTGTGCAAATTCTGATGTAATCAGTGGATTACCATTTACTGATTTAGGTAAAGACACAAATTGCTATGGCGATGATTATGACAATAATTCAGTTTGTGGATCCTTTTTTATGAATGGTGATGATTACGTTTATTCTTATACTCCGGTAGCAGACGAATGTATTAATGTTTCATTAACTAACACCGATACATGGACAGGAGTTTTCGTTGTTGAAGGTTGTCCTTCAGATCCTAGTTCGACTTGTATTGGACAAGCAACAGAAACGGGAGGAAACCCTACTTTACTAGGAGCTTGCCTAACAGCTGGAGAGGAATATTTTATTGTAGTTTCTACTAACCCAGCACCGCAAACGACTGCATTCGACATTGAAGTAAATGCACTTCTTTGCATATTGGGTGATGTAGAATTGGAAGCAACTTGTACTTCTAATTCAAGCTATGCTGTTGATGTAACGTTTACTGGTGCTGGTTCTGACTTTACTATTACTGATGGAGTTAATAGCTCTAATGTTACATCTGGAGGAACATACAATACCATTACGGATTTAGGTTGGGATGCTTCTACAGGAGGTACTACGATTACCGTGACTGATAACTCACAGCCAGAAGGAACAGATGGTTGTTCAACGACTGCTTCTTTAGACTTCCCAGCTGAATGTGCCTGCTTTGGTGTAGGAACTGCAGGAAGCACTTGCGGGGATCCTATCTTTATTGCTGATTTGGCTTGTCCATTCACTGATAACGGTAAAAACACCAGTTGCTACGGCGATGATTATACCACTTCAGCATGTGGAACAAGCTATTTAGGTGGTGATGATGTTGTGTATAGCTACACTCCAGCTGCAGATGAGACAATCGATATCGTCCTCTCCAATACTGGAACATGGGGCGGAATATTTATCCTTGATGGTTGCCCTGACGATGCAACACATGCTTGTGTGGCGAATAATGGAACTTCGGCAGCTAACGTTTCGCTATTGGGAACCGAGTTAATCGGAGGGACAGAGTATTTTATTATGCTTTCAACCTGGCCAGCACCGCAATCCCTACCTTATGATATGACAATAAGTACGGTTGCTGATGTGCTGGTGTGTGATTTGGAGGCAGGTTCTGCTATTCCAACTTGCACTAGTCTAGGATCATCCAACTTCGATATTAGCTTTACTGGAACATCAACGGATTATACTGTTTCCGATGGTACAAATTCAGCCAGTGTAACAGCAGCAGGTACTTACAATACTTCGACGGACTTTGGATGGCCAGATTATACTGGTCCTGCAACGATAACAGTTTCGGATAATAGCTCAGGTAATCCTTGTGATGCTGGTTGTTTGGCGACGATCAGCTTAGCTACGGTTGATTGTTCTTGCTTTGGAAGTATTCCAAGCAATAATCTTTGTTCAGGAGCAATCGATGTAACCCCTATTACTCCAACTACTATTACTCCAGAGATCACAGTTAACTCTGGAACCACTGTTTGTGCAGAACCCGCTTTTGATTCTTCTGTAGGAACAGCTTGTGGCAGTGGTTATAACACTGGTTCAGCTGCTGTTTGGTATTCTGTAATCGGCCATGGTGGCGATATGGTAGTAGATTTATGTACAGGTGCTGGAAATGGCTCTGCTAATTATGATAGTGAGCTGTTTGTTTTTGAAGGAGCTTGTGGAGCATTGTTATGTTTAGCTGGTCAAGATGATGGAGCTTGGGAAGAAACTGGGCAAGATTGTACAGGAACTGCTTCCGGAAGTATCACTTTAGAAACAGTTGCCGGAACTCAATATTACATTATGGTAACAGGCTTCGGAGCAAACAGCCAAGGGGACTTTGATTTGGGTGTTCAGTTTACAGCTCCACCATTATGTGATTTGGATGATTTAGTTGTTGAAGCGGGAGAATGTGCTTCTTTGACAGCATATGAAGTGGAAGTTAGTTTCACAGGAACTACCGCATCGGATTATACTATAACCGATGGAACGAATAGTTCTGTAGTTGCAGCAGCAGGTACTTACAATACAGTAACAGACCTAGGATGGCCGGCTACTGATGGAGCCGCAACTATTACTGTAATTGATAATGATTTAGGAGTCAATGCTACTGGTTGTGCGGTTTCAGATGATATAGCAACACCTCAGTTCTGTTTGGATTGTTTTGGAACATCAACTGCTGGTAATACGTGTGCAGATCCTGATGTTGTAAGTTCATTACCGTTTACAGCAACTGGTTATACGACCGATTGTAAAGGAGATGATTATGATCCAAATGGAGGAAGTACTACTTGTGGAGGTTCTTATTTAGGTGGTGATGATTATGTGTTCTCTTATACCCCTACTGGTGATGATTGTATTAATCTTTCATTAGGTAATGGGTCTTGGGCTGGAGTAACTGTATTTGACGGTTGTCCGGATGATCCTGCTACTACTTGTCTTGATTTTGTCGGGATGGGTTCTGGTACTGCCACAGTAAGTGTTGAGAATGTTTGCTTAGTTGCCGATACTGAATACTTTATTATTGTATCAACCTGGCCTGCCCCTCAGGCAACATCTTTTGATCTTGCTATTTCAAAAGAGTGTACGGTTCCTGCTATATCAGTTGCAGGCGATCCTGTAATTACTTGCTTTAATCCTACTCCTGAGTTTACTGCAACAGTGACCAACACACCTTCAACAGTTAGCTGGATTTTACCAGATGGTACTGAAGTTGAAAGTGGGACTATTACTGTAACCAGTGCGGGTGCTTATACTGCAAGAGCGGTAGATGACGAAGGTGGTTGTGTTACAGAAACGGTAGTGAATGTCACCGAAGATCTGGTTCCAGCTACAGCAACAGTTGCTGATGACGTGATTATTACCTGTAATAACCCAACTGGAACTGTATCAGGTTCCGTGAGTGAAGATGCCGTTGCATTTGAGTGGTTAGATAGCAATGGTGATGTTTTAGACGTGCAAACGCTAGAATTCGATGTGGAGGTAACTACTATTAATACCTATACACTTCTTGCCTATGCAGCTAACGGCTGTAGCAGTGGAGCGATTATACAGGTTATTCCTGTCTTAGGTGTTCCTACAGCTGTTGCCACTGGTGGTGGCATGATTACTTGTGATAACCTGGAAGTAAGTCTGGACGGTTCTGGATCTTCAGTTGGAGTAAGTTACGCTTGGTATACTGAAGGCGGAACGCTAGTAGGAGAAGGGGTGAATGTGGTTGTTGGTGCTCCTGGTGTCCTATGTTTTAGAAGCAACGGGCTCGAATGGATGTAGTGGCACCGATATGGTGGAAGTACTACAATCTACTGACTTACCTGTAGCAGACGCTGGTGATGGAGGAACGATCAATTGTGATGTAAGTTCTGTAACATTAGATGCTTCTGGATCAGCTGAAGGCGTGAGTTATGAGTGGTCTCTAAATGAAGAAGTGGTTTCAACCGAAGCGGTATACGAAACAACAATTCCCGGAACGTACACCTTAACTGTTGTAGATCCGGAAACGGGTTGTTCTAATGCAGATATCGTTGGTGTTTCAGCTAGTACGGATTTGCCGATTGTTAATGCTGGTTTAGATACCGAGTTAACTTGTGACAATACTGTTGCACAATTGTTTGGAACATCTACTGCTTTTGTACCTGAGTTTACATGGACATTAAACGAGGAGTTCGTTTCAAGCGATCAATTTATCTCCGTGAATGTTGCTGGTACTTACACACTAACTGTAGTTGACTTAACATCGGGCTGTACAGCTTCCGATGATATCATAATTTCAGAAAACGTTGACGGACCTGATTTGACTGCAACAGGAGGTGAAATTAGCTGCGAAAGTCCTGAAGTAACGATTACAGCAACTGCAGATGCTGCTTTAATTGAATGGTCATTTGGTGATGCAGGAGTTGTTGGAGAAGGAGCTAGTTTGACGGTTTCCGTTGCTGGTACTTATTCTGTTACTGCTAGCTCTGAAAGTGGTTGTTCATCAACTGCTACTGTAGAAGTAACGGGAGAATGCGAAGAGCCTGTTTGTGAGATTTCAGCTGCATCCTTGGCTACTGATAGTGAGACAACAGTGTGTGCCGATGACGGAATAGACGATATCGTAACCGTAGATTGGTTTGGTAATACAGGAGAATCTTCTGCATTAGTTGTTACTGATACGGAATTGAACATTCTGGCAATTGCAACACAGGGAAATAGCTTGAACTTTGAAGGCGCTGAGCCAGGTGTTTGTTTGATCTGGCAACTAACGTGGAATGGCGAATTGTCAGGAGCTGAAGCTGGATTAAACGCTGGAGACTTGGAAGGATGTTATGCCTTATCTAATGCGATTGAGGTTACCCGTTTAACCGGTGATGCATGTCCTAAGGAGTGTGATTTAATTCCTGCTGAGATTAATACAGGAGACGAAACTACTTTCTGTGTGGAAGATGGAAATGATGACTTAGTAAATGTTACACTTGCTGCAGGTTCTGGTGAGTTTAGTGCTTGGGTAATTACTGACGGAGACTTGAATATTCTTGCTCTTCCAGCAGCATCACCATTTAATTTTGAAGGCGCTGGAGCGGGTACTTGCCTTATTTGGAATGTTTCTTTTGACGGCGAGTTAACTGGAGCAACAGTAGGTGCAAATGCCGCTGATTTGGCCGGTTGCTTCGAACTGTCAAATAGTATTGCCGTTACAAGATTGACTGGTGATGATTGCCCATCTACAGAGGTTGTGATTAGTACTACGATCTTCATCGACACTAATGGTGACGGAGAGCAAGGCGAAGGCGAAGTTGGAATTCCTGGGGTAACTGTTTCATTAACTGATGGCGCTGGAAATACTTACGAAGGAACTAGTTCAGGAAACGGTTCAGTTTCTATTACTGTACCTGAAGAAGGAGATTACGATTTTGATGTTTCTAATGTTCCAGACGGATTCGAATTCTCTGCTGGATCTACTGGTTCTGGGACAATTGCGGCAGCATTCCCAGCTACAGATCTTCAAGGCGGTGCGATTGGCTTGGCTCAAGCGATTAATCCTTGCGAAGACTTTGCAGCGATCTTTAATGCAGTTTGTAATGCAGACAAACAGACCTATAATATCATTATGGCTTTCCAAGGTGGAAATCCAGGATCGAATGGGTATACCATTACTAACAACTTGACTGGTGTTACTTCTTCAACAACGGAGTCAACTTTAGTCATTGGTCCATTTGCTGATCAATCGGCTTATTCTTACACAATAGGTGTAGTGGATAATCCGGAGTGTAGCTCTGAGGTATTTGCAGGTGTTACTGATTGTGTAGCGACTGCTATTGAATTGATTGATTTCTCGGGAGAAGCGCAAGCGCGTGGAAACAACTTGACGTGGTCTACGGCTTCTGAATTCGAAAGCAAAGCTTTTGTTTTGGAACGCTCT
>CANNZV010006676.1:0-16096 GCA_947561585.1 Caprella mutica | reverse complement strand
CTCAGAAAGGCGTCGTGAAAGTGAGACCGCGAGTGCAGTTCCAAATGCGCCGGCACCAGCAACCGCGATCTTCATGCTTTTGCCCCTTTTTTTCCGGATCCAAGCATAGCCGGGCTTTGCGTGTCGAGTGGCCACCTTGGACGTGCAGAAATGTCCATTGGGTCGGTCTCCCCTGCATTAAATCTTTGCAATCCGGCATATGCAATCATCGCTGCATTGTCGGTGCAGTATTTGAGCGGCGGAGCGACAAATATTGTATTCAGCTTTTCCGCCATCTCCTCAAGCTCGGATCGGATTAATGTGTTCGCTGCAACGCCGCCCGCCACAGCAAAACTGCGAACCTTGGGATCGTCCTTAAGATATTCTGCCATCGCACGTTTTGATTTCTCTACAAGAATGTCGGCGACTGCGCGTTGAAAGCTTGCAGCGAGGTCGGCCTGATCTGCAGCATCAATGGTGTTGTTTGAGGAGAGCCTTTCGTTGCGCGCTCGGAGCAGTGCAGTTTTGAGGCCCGAGAAAGACATATCTGCGCCCGGACGATTCAATAGAGGACGTGGTAATGAGATGCTTTTTTCGTCGCCCGTCTTTGCTGCGATTTCAATGTTTGGGCCGCCTGGTTGGGGTAGTCCAAGCAAACGCGCAGCCTTATCAAATGCCTCACCTGGGGCATCATCAATTGTCCCGCCGATCCGGGCATAATCGTCATGACCCCGCACGATCAAAAACTGGCAATGACCGCCTGAAACAAGCAGCATCAAATAGGGATAAGGTAAATCATCCTCAATTTGCGGAGAGAGAGCGTGACCAGCAAGGTGGTTCACTCCGAGCAATGGGATTTGTAAAGCGGTGGCAAGGCCTTTGGCGCACATTAACCCTGATACCACCCCACCTATGAGACCAGGCCCAGAGGTTACTGCAACAGCGTCGAGCTGATCCATTGAAACCATTGCTTTATCCAAGGCCGCTTCAATCGCGAGATCCAGCTTTTCAGCATGCGCACGCGCTGCTAGCTCTGGGACGACACCACCAAAAGAGCGATGTAATTCTTCCTGACCTATGATTTCCGATGCAAGAATATGTGTTCCTGAAGCGTCTGATCTAAGAACTGCCGCGGCTGTGTCATCACAGCTGCTTTCGATTCCGAGGATGTGGGTTTGATTAGACATTTGCCGCTTCGCTATGGGACGTTTTCAGGTAACATGTCGAGGCCGAACCCACAACAAAGAGCGCTGCATGAAAGATCCGACGCTATTGCTCTGCCGACCAGAGCAACAATCCAAGGAGTTTTTACGGGATGTCATCACGAGGTTGGGTCGCATGGTGGAATGTATTTCATCTCCGGCATTTGAACTTGAAGACATTTCTCCAACTAGTTGCGCGACCCATCAGGGTGCAGTCATTTTTACCTCTGTTCATGCGGTTAAGCGAGCGATTGAACTAGGTATCTCTTGGACCGGAGCGACATATTGCGTTGGGAGTTCGACGGCAGCAGCGGCAGAGCAAGCTGGATTCGAAGTTTTCAACGCAGGGGGTACAAACAATGATCTACTGAGGCTTATTCAAAGGCTCGCGCCCTCTGATTTGCTTTTGCACATCTGTGGAAAACAGGTCGCAACGGATCTGGTAGGTGACCTAAAGATGCTTGGATTTACAGCAGACAGACTTGTTGTCTACCAACAGATTGAAATGACGGCGCGAAAAGAATTCATACAAGCTTTAGAGGGGACCAGTTCGACAGTCCTCCCCCTGTTTTCGCCACGTTCGGCACGCATACTCGATCGGGTGGTCATTGGTGACGCAACACACATCATAGCAATGAGCGACCCTGTCGCCGCTGCCATCAAAAACGTACCGTTCGATCGGGTCGAGATCGTGAATAAACCAACGTTGGATATGATGTTAGAGGCGACGTGTTCGCAATTTTGTTCGTAACGGAACGACATTGGGTCACTTGAGAGTGGGCAACAAGCAGGGTAGTTCTAAGTTTATTAGAAGAATCCCCTTTTAAGGTATTAGGATTTAAAGTGGCTAAGAAAACAACATCAAAATCTAAGCCTGCGGTTAACGATGTACTAGACGCCGAAGTGGTCGCCTCTGAGATTTCAGCAACAAGTAATGACGTCGATGCCACCGTCGAAGAAGCTGTTTCACCGGACATGACGGAAGATTTGGAAGCTGAAGATGAACCCGTAGTGGGTGAGACTATTGAAGCGCAAGCCGCAGCAGAATTTGAAGTTCAACAAAAGAAGTCGAACTTACTGCCTTTGATATTTGGCGGACTGTTAGCGGGCGGGATCGGGTTTTTCATAGAGAGCTATTTCAGTGGTCAAGATGCCGAACAACACAGGGCCCAGATCGCGACTCTGCAGATGCAGATTAATGACCTGCAAGCCGAATTGGAGGGTCTGCCTCCCCAAATTGATCTTGCACCGATAGAGATTTCCATTTCCGACCTTTCTACTCAGATTGAAGACGCACAGGCAGAGTTATCGGACAATCAGAAGGCTCTACAAGATCGTGTTGACGTCTTAGAAAAGCAACCAAGTGGTGATGGAACTTTGCAAGAAGCGGCTATCGCAGCCTATGATCGTGACATTCAAGCATTGCGCGATCAGTTAGCAGATCAGCATTCGGCGATGGATGAAATGATGTCAGCGGCAACTGCTCAGTTGCAGGCGACCCAAGATGAAGCGCTCGCGATTGAAGCGCAGACTGTCGCGGCCGCGCGCGCGGCAACTGCACGCTCCGCCATTGCGCGTGTTCAGACGGCATTGGATACGGGTAGTCCATTCGGTGCGGTTCTATCTGAACTACAACAGGTGACAGATGACCCGCTTCCTGAAGGACTCACCAACGCAAGCGAAGGTGTTTTGACAATTGCTGCGCTAAGTGAAAGCTTTCCCGAAGCTGCGCGGTCTGCGCTTGCAACTGCCCGTGCAGAAGGCGTTTCTGGTGAAGATGAGACCGGCTTGTCAGCCTTTTTAAAAAAACCAATTCTCGGTGCGTTCTGTAGAGCCCCAAGATGGTGAAAGTACGGATGCGGTTCTCTCGCGCGCTGAAGACGCAGTTCGATCAGGCCGGATAAATGACGCCCTAGCGGAAGTGGCCGCATTGCCAGAAGTAGCGCGCGCAGCATTGTCGGAATGGGTTGAACAAGCCGAGCTTCGTGCGGGTGCGGTGGACGCAGCTAACTCTCTTTTTGCTAAGTTTAATTTTAACTGAAAGACGTCAGTATGATTTGGTCTCTAATCAAGATTTGTGCGTTCATAGCCATCGTTATTGGCCTTACATTTGGCGCGACTTTGCTCATGGATATGCCGGGTGGTGCCACCATCCAAATTGCGGGTCAGGAAGCAACGCTTGGTCCGTTAGAATTGGTTTTCGGCTTAGTGATACTAGTGATCCTTGTTTGGCTTGGCCTCAAGCTGCTAGCCTTTTTGGTTGCGTCTTTCCGGTTCTTGAATGGGGACGAAACCGCGATTTCCCGATACTTTGATCGCAATCGCGAAAAGAAAGGTTACGAAGCGCTCTCTGAAGGCATGATGGCCTTGGCATCCGGTGAAGGCCACCTTGCAATGACCAAAGCTGCGCGCGCTGAACGGTATTTGGAACAACCCCAACTCACGACTCTGCTTACTGCACAGGCAGCCGAAATGACGGGGGACAAAAAGAAAGCGGAAGATAGCTATAGAAAATTGCTAGAAGGTGACAAAACACGCTTCGTCGGAGTTCGCGGCATCATGAAGCAAAAGCTGTTGGCTGGTGATACTGACACAGCTATGGCACTTGCCAAAAAAGCCTTCGCGTTGAAACCGAAACACGAGGAAACTCAAGACGTGCTTCTCAAGCTTCAAGCTGAAAAGGAAGACTGGGAAGGTGCACGCGAAACCTTGGGTGCGAAACTCAAATCGGGATATTTACCGCGAGATGTTCACAAGCGCCGTGATGCAGTCCTAGCATTATCCTCTGCGAAAGATATTTGGGGTGAAGGAGCGTCAGTTGAGGCGCGTGAGATTGCGATCGAAGCAAATCGTTTGTCACCGGATCTAATACCAGCTGCCGTATTGGCGGCGCAGTCTTATATCGAAGACAATAATCAAAAGTACGCAGCACGTGTCCTAATAAAGGCTTGGGGTGCACAACCGCATCCAGAACTTGCAGCGACATTTGCAGCAATTGTTCCTGACGAGACACCAGCTGCTCGCATTAAACGTTTCCGTACTTTGATAAAACAGAACCCGACACACGCTGAATCTAAGATGCTTTTGGCCGAGCTCAATCTTGCAGCTGAAGATTTCCCAGCAGCGCGTAAAGCGTTGAATGATCTGGCAGAGAACGATCCGACTGCGCGCTCTTTAACCATTATGGCCGCTATTGAGCGCGGCGAAGGTGCTGACGAAGCTGCAGTACGCGGTTGGCTTGCCAAAGCTGTTTCAGCACCACGTGGGCCCCAGTGGATCTGTGACAATTGTCAAAACATCGAGGCCCGCTGGGTACCAACCTGTTCTAACTGTTCATCGATAGATACTCTGTCTTGGAAAGCTGCACCGTTCGTTGCAGCCGCGTCATCAACTGGTACTGAAATGTTGCCGCTACTGGTTGGCTCGAGCGATGCTGAAGTCGAAAATATCATCGAAATCTCTGATGAAATTTCAAGCGACACTTCCGCAAGAGAAGATTCAGCCAACTAAACCGTTATTCTTAGCTGGGTCTTGCAGAAGCCAGTTTCGCCGCGGTTTCTGTGTTTTCACAAGATCTATTGGCGGCTTCTTGGCTTTTTGTCGACGACCACTGTTTGTGCGATGGCAAGGGCGTCGGGACTGTGATCCAACTGATCAAGTTAATTGACGGATGCAGGCTTTGTTCAAACTTGCGCCTTGAGAATCTTTGAGACAGGGTTCGCGAATGCGTGTTTTATTCCCATTCTTGCTACTGATCGTGATTGTTCTCGCCGCAATGAGCGTCTTTTGGGGATCATATGGGTATTTCAAAGCGGAAGAACTTGATCGAGCTTCTGCCCGTTTGTCACTTTACCGTAGCACGGTCATTGCTGAACTCGATCGGTTTTCTCATCTAACCTATGTCCTGGCGAATGACCCATTTGTCATTGCAACAGCGCTTGGCGGTGAAACTTCTACGCTAGATGACCGGTTTGCGCGTTTTGCGGATCGTGCCGGGATCGATGCGATATATTTGATGGACAACAATGGAATAACGCGATCAGCATCCAATGCAAAAACTGCACGTAGTTTTGTGGGGCAAGATTACTCCTTCCGCCCATACTTCCAGGAAGCAATCGCCGGTACCCAAGGTCGTTTTTACGGGATTGGTGCGACGACCGGGATTCCAGGGTACTTCTTTGCGGAAGCAATTACGGGACAAGATGGCCAAACACTGGGTGTTGTTGCAATCAAGATCAATCTCGCACCTTTGCAAGAAAGTTGGCGAGACGCCGGGGAGCAAGTAATTCTAGCGAACGCAGATGGGATTTCATTGTTGGCCTCAAAGCCAGATTGGCGGTATCGCGCGCTCGCTCCATTAAGTGATGCACAGTTAATGCGGATCGAATCTTCACGCCAATTTGTTGGGCAAAGTTTGGTGGCATTAGATTGGCAATCAGCTGGTGAAGGAAACGCACGAATTGGGCAAAATGATTTGTTGCATCTCACCTCGAACGAGTTGCCGCACGAGTGGTCGCTCCACTATTTTACATCTGATGAACGCGCGGTGACCCAAAGCTGGTTGGTTGCCGGTGTGCTGGTTTTGCTGTCAGGCCTTACATTCATTATTTTTCAGATTCAACGTACTCGTCGAATGGGGCTCGCGCTGATTAAGTCAGAAGCGGAAGAGGCCACTTTACGTTCCACGAATGAACGACTCGCAATCGAAATTGAAGAGCGCAAGACCGCAGAGCACAGATTGAAACGTACACAAACGGAGTTAGAGCGTGCGGGTCGCCTTGCCGCACTTGGGCAGTTATCCGCATCTGTGACGCATGAGCTAGGTCAACCAATCACTGCAATGCGCAACCATCTAACAGTCGCAGAAATGCAAGGAGAGAAAAGTTCCACTACAGAAAAATTGCAGGGTTTGGTTGATCGGATGGAGGGGATTACGCGACAACTAAAGTTTTTCTCACGTAAAGGTCGCGATAAATTCGAAACTTTCGATCTAAAGGATGCGCACCAAGCGATAATTGAACTGTTTGAAAGCACACTTTCAGAGTCAGGAGTGGCCTTTTCGGTAGAGATTGCTGTCAAAGACTTAAAGGTTAACGGCAACAGGTTACGGATCGAACAGGTTCTGACAAACCTGCTTCGCAATGCATTGGATGCCACCGCCGACCAAGACAATCCACAAGTTTCGGTCAACTTGCAACGCGACGAAACAGGGATCTGGCACCAAGTGGCTGACAACGGGCACGGCTTGGGTGATCAATCGTTGGATGACATGAAGGAACCATTCCGAACGTCGCGCGAAAGTGGACAAGGAATGGGGCTAGGACTAACAATTTCTGCTGGGATCATGGATGACCATCATGGAACGCTAACAGCAATCGACAATGAATCCGGGGGCGCGATATTTCGTGCGACTTTTCCACCAATATCAAAGGCAAACGATAAATGACCCGCCAACGTATCTTGATTGTTGAAGACGACCGAGAAATCCGGATATCTTTGGTCGAGCTCTTGGAAGCAGCTGGCTGGTCCGCGGTTGCCGTAAGCCGAAGTACTGAAGCACTCAAACGTTTGCCAGAGATTCAGCCAAGTGTTGTACTTTCTGATGTACGCATGCCAGGAATGAGTGGGCTAGATCTATTAGATCGATTCACGGACGAAGAACCGCCGATAGTATTGATTTCGGCGCACGGTGATATTCCGATGGCCGTCGATGCTATGTCACGTGGTGCCTACAGCTTTATCGAAAAACCTTACGAACCACGCCGATTGTTGACGATACTTTCGCATGCCGCAGATCAATTTGAGATGCGTGAAAGAAATAGGCGTTTGCAGGATAGATTACGTGCATTGTCAGGTCTGGATCGAATCTTGTTGGGCGATAGCGAAATAATGAAGGATCTACGCGCTTCTCTCGTTGATCTAGCTGACAGCCCTGCGCCAGTCATGATTCAGGGCGAGACCGGAACCGGAAAAGAATTGGTTGCACGGGCATTGCATGACCTGAGCCCGCAATCGGGCCATGGGTTCTTTGCAATCAACACAGCGCAACTTACACCTGAGAACCTCTTCGCCTCAGTTACGCTTGCGGATGGCGGAACATTGTTCCTTGACGAAATTGTCGCTTGTTCCGCAGAAGTTCAAGCGATGCTGTTGCGGATTCTAGAAAGAGGAGAAGTTCTTGAACCGCAAACAGGAAAGACTCTACCTTTAAGTCTAAGAATTCTTTCCGCGACTAATGTAGAAATTGATGATGCAGTTAATACAGGTCGTCTGAGGGACGATCTATTGTACCGTTTGAACACGTTGACTGTGGCGCTTCCACCGCTTCGCGACCGGCTTGATGACGTGCCTCTTTTGGCCCGACACTTCCTTGGCTTGATGGCAGTCACATATGAAGTCGCCCCTCCCGACCTCTCAGCCGAAGATCTCCAAATACTGTTATCTTACGACTGGCCGGGCAATGTGCGAGAGTTGCGCAGCGCTGTTGAAAGACGCGTTCTAATGGCACGTCGTGGGCAGGGGTCATTTGGGATCGCACTTCGTGCGCAAGACGTTATAGACCATGTGCCGGATACGCTTCGAGAAGCGGTTGCTGCTCTGGAAAAAGAACTTATCGGCAACGCGATCCAGAGCCATCAAGGGCGAATGGATGCTGTTGCGGAAGCACTGGGTATTGGTCGCCGGACATTGAATGAGAAAATAGTCAAATTGGGGTTGGATAAAGATGCGCTGTTATAGTCTGCGGAATTCCGCCAAGGTGGCTCGAGTGCGCGCGCGGTTTCTTTCATAGGTAAACCGCAGAAAATCGCTAGGATACCTCCATCAATCAGAGATCGGGAGGAGTTCTCATGAAAAAATTACTAAGCCAAACGGCTGTCGTCGCCATCACGATGGCCTTCGCGGGCGAAGCGCTTGCGACTGAATGGAACGTGTCCTTGTGGGGCAAGCGTCGGGCATTTACCGAGCACGTTGAGAAATTGGCAGAACTTGTCAGTGAAAAAACAAGTGGTGAATTTACACTGAATATTTCTTACGGTGGTCTTTCTAAGAACCGTGAAAACCTCGATGGTATCTCCATTGGTGCATTCGAAATGGCACAGTTCTGCGCGGGTTATCACCGTGACAAGAACCCATCCATTACCGTGCTCGAGCTGCCGTTCCTCGGCGTGACATCGCTTGAACAAGAGGTTGCGCTCTCTATGGCTGTCTATGGGCACCCAGCAACGGTTGCTGACCTTGGTCGCTGGAACGCAACGCTTTTGATGCCGTCCCCATTGCCACAGTACAACATCGTCGGCGCGGGTGACGCGCCGAGCACGCTTGCTGACTTCGAAGGCATGACCGTACGTGCGACCGGCGGCATCGGTAAAGCGATGGAAGCTGTCGGTGCTGTCCCAACATCCACAACCGCGTCTGAAGTTCGTCAAGCCATGGACGGCGGCATCGTCGAAGCTGTTAGCTTTGCTCCGCACGCCCACATGTCTTTCGGCACGATCGAAAACGCGACATGGTGGACCACTAACCTAAACCCAGGCACCGTGAATTGCCCTGTGGTCGCAAACACAGACGCGCTAGAATCGCTTTCCGATGATCACCGTGAAGCCCTGCTGAGTTCTATCGACGAATCCTTGGATCATTACATCGCCAATTACAACGGCGCGACCATGGATGCTTGGGGGCCTGCTTTGGACGAACGCAGCATCGAACGCGTGTCGTTCAGCGATGATGAAATTGCAGCCTTCAAAGAGGCAGCTGCCGCACCAGCCGCAGCCGCTTGGATAGAAGACAACACAGCGCGCGGACTTCCAGCACAGGAACTCTACGACATGGTGACAGGCATGATCGCAAGCGGAAGCTAAGCGACATCCAAAAACGTTGACCTGTGCCGCCCCGACGCGGCGCAGGTTTTTCCAATTCCATTCCGGGGGCAAGGGTATGGCGACTGCATCCTTAGTGCTGTCTGATGACAGCACACTCAGCAAAATCGACCACAATCTACTGAAGCTAGAGAAGTTCTTGGCTCTGCTCAGCGGCATTGCTGTTTTCTCGCTTATGGTTCTGGCTGTGGTCTCCGTCGGAGGGCGTAACCTTTTTGCAAGCCCGCTGCCTGGCTATGTCGATTGGATCGAACAGGCCATGCCACTTATCGCATTCATGGGCATCGCTTATGTCCACCGCGAAGGCGGGCACATCCGCATGGACATCCTCGTTGGCCAACTGCGAGGCCGCGCGCTTTATGTTGTCGAGCTGATCACCACCCTCGTGATCCTCCTTCTGATGGCACTCCTCGTTTGGGGCACTTGGTCCCACTTCGGCCGCAGCTTTGATTTCTCCGCCCCTCTTTGGAGCCGCGACAGTTCGATGGATATCGCCCTGCCGATCTGGCCTGCGAAACTGCTCGCACCGATTGCCTTTTTCGTCCTTTGCTTACGCCTTTGCCTGCAGGTTTGGGCCTACATCCGCGCTATCGTGACCGGCAACCCAATTGCGGTGCCCTTAATTCCAGACGCTGCGAAACAAGCCCGCATGGAAGCTGAACAGTTGGGAGGGAACGACTGATGGAACCGATTGAGATCGGCCTATGGGTCACCGGTGGTCTTCTTGTCCTTGTCGTCCTTGGCATGCGTGTCGCTTTTGCTGCTGCCGCTGCGGGACTGATCGGCCTGATTTGGATTTTCTGGGCCAAAAAGGGCTATGCTGGCGACGACTTCGGCTGGGCACTGGGCGTTGCGGTCAAGACTGCAGGTCAGGTGCCACATTCGAAAGTGTCTTCACAAGCGCTTTCCCTGATCCCGACCTTCATCCTAATCGGGTACCTCGCCTATTATGCAGGTCTGACCAAAGCCCTGTTCGAAGCCGCCAAACGCTGGATCGCTTGGGTCCCCGGTGGCCTTGCCGTCTCAACCGTTTTCGCGACCGCTGGCTTCGCGGCTGTGTCAGGGGCCTCCGTCGCCACATCCGCCGTCTTTGCCCGTATCGCCATCCCCGAGATGCTTAAGATCGGCTACAACAAACAATTCGCGGCTGGCGTCGTCGCCGCAGGCGGCACGCTGGCGTCCCTAATCCCACCTTCGGCCATCCTCGTGATCTATGCGATCATCGTGGAACAAGACGTTGGCAAACTACTGCTCGCAGGCTTCATCCCCGGCGCGTTTTCGGCCTTGATCTACGGTCTGCTGATTGTCTGCCTTGCACTGTCGATTAAGGACTTCGGGCCCCCCGTCACCGGTTTCACATGGCGCGAGCGGTTTGAATCCTTGCCACCCGCCCTACCCATCGTCTTCGTCGTCGTTGTAATTATCTGCTTCGTCTATAACCCGTTTGGCGAAAAGGCGTGGGGCACCCCGACCGAAGGCGGGGCCATTGGAGCTTTCGTCGTCTTCCTGATGGCGCTTTGGAAAGGTATGCGTTGGGCACAGCTGAAAGACGCATTGCTCGAAACCGCGAAACTCTCGGTCATGATCTTTTCGATCATCTGGGGCGTGCTGATCTATGTCCGCTTTCTTGGCTTTGCTGAACTGCCGAACGCCTTTTCTGATTGGATTACGAGCCTCGACATGGCACCTATGCTGATCCTGATTTGCATCCTTTTGGCCTATGCCGTCTTGGGCATGTTTATGGACGCCATTGGCATGCTGCTGCTGACACTCCCCGTCGTCTATCCCGCGGTTATGGCGCTTAATGGAGGCGAGTTCGTTTCAGCCGCCGACAGTACCTTCGGCATGTCGGGTCCGATGTGCGCAATCTGGTTCGGGATACTCGTGGTAAAAATGGCTGAATTCTGTCTCATCACTCCGCCGATTGGGTTGAACTGTTTCGTAGTTGCGGGGGTTCGCGATGACCTAACTGTGCAAGATGTATTTAAAGGGGTCACACCATTCTTCATCGCCGACGGGATTACCATCGCGCTTTTGGTTGCATTCCCCAGTATTGTTCTTTGGTTGCCAAGCTTGGCCTAGACTGGGTCATTGGAGACCAGCGCCATTGAGCAATTGCGAGCAAAATCCACAATCTTATCCGGTGTTATCGGACGGCTGATGCCATAACCCTGAATTTGATTACACCCAATCCGCGTGCACATTTCAATATGACTCCGACGTTCGACGCCCTCGGCAACAACGTCGATTTCCAAAGCGCGTCCAATGCGGACAACTGCCTCTAGAATCTCAGTCAGTTTTTCGTCTTCGAGCGCGGCGACGACAAGAAAGCGATCGATTTTCAAGGCATCTGGTCGTACGGCCAAAAGGCCGTTGATAGACGCATGACCTGACCCAAAGTCATCAATTTCGATATTGATGCCACGCGCTCTAATGTCATTTAGGCGTCCGATTGTTTGCTCGTCTGCGGAATCAAAAAATACAGACTCTAACAACTCAAAAGAGATCTTATTTCTTGGAATCTTCATGCGGTCCAAGCGCGCCAAAAGATCGGTTTGCAAGAGCCGTCGCCCTGATACGTTTACGGAAACACGGGGAATATTCAGGCCCATTGACTCCCACTTTTGTAGGTCACTAAGTGCGTGGTTTAGAATGACTTCGTCAATTTCTGCCAAGCGTCCGATGTCTTCTGCAACCGACAAGAAAATTGCTGGATCCAGCGTTCCGCGTTCAGGGTGATGCCAACGCGCCAAGGCTTCTACGCATGCAATTTTTCCTGTCTTTGTACATAGCCGAGGTTGGTAAACGGGTTTGATGTGGCCATTTTCGAGCGCAACAATTAGATCGTCAGAAAGCTGCTTTCGGCAACGACTAACTTCACGCATCTCTTCTGAGAATAAGACCGCGCAACCGCGACCCGCTTCTTTGGCGCGATATAGCGCAAGATCTGCCTCAATCATCATGTCTTCGTGAGTTTCGTGATTTCGGTGATTTCTGGCAACGCCGACGCTTGTCCCAAATCTAAGGACGTTCCCTTCGTAATCTATCGGCTCGGGTAAGCGCCGGACGATTGTCTCAGCCAAAGCCAAAGCGTGAGTTCGAACGTGATCTGGTTTGATGAGGATTACAAACTCATCACCACCAATCCGCGCGACAATTGATCCTTCAGGCGCATAGCTTTGCAGCCGCTCTGCTACCTTTTGTAACAGCGTATCGCCAGCCGCATGTCCCAATGTATCATTGATTTGCTTAAAGCGATCGAGATCAATGTAGAGGATTGCTGCTCGCTTCCAGTTCGCTTCATTGGCGTCGAGGTGTTCGCTCATGAATCTGCGGTTTGGCAAACTTGTTAATGAGTCATGACGTGCCATATACTCGGCGTGCTTTTGTTGCTCTTCGACGCGTGCAATACTCTTACGCAATGCTTCAGTCCGTTGTCGAACAATAACTTCGAGGCTGTCATTAAGCTCCTTGAGGCTTACATTGAGATCAAAAAGTTCTTTGCTTTTTTGTTCCAGTAACAATTCCGCCTCAACTCGTGCCGCCCTTTCACGGTCTGCCTTGCGCTGGATCCGGTCGACATTTGGTTTGGTACGCAACACATCTTTTGCAGTGTTTCTATCGTGAGGAAGGCGGAAAAGTTTTTCAAATTTAGTCATTCAGCGGCCTGCCGAATAAACCTGCGAACCAATATATTTAATCCATCATCCTTTGGCTTATTTTCGATTTCAAACTCTTCGCCAAAGTGATCTCCACACCCTTCAATCATTCCAATGCAAAGATCACCGAATGGTCGGCAGGACGTATAAACAACAGACAGTTCGTGAGAGGAAATTACTTTGACGTCAAGTGTTGGAAGTTCTGCATCTGGGTAAAGTTTCAACACTTCAACGTGGATTTTGTTTTCGATGGTACCGAGAAAATCAAATGCATTATCTGGCCCTTCCAACATTTGCGGGTATGCGGTCTTTAGCCGGCCGAATAGATGCCGACCGAATGCTCTTACAAGGTCGGGAACGGGCGCATCAATAATGCCTGAAAGAGCGACAACCATGTCCACCATTTCTCGCCAATCATACTTTCCAACAGCGGTATAGGCCGCGCCGGAAGGCGGATTGGCTTCTTCAATCATCGCGTCTACGACGTCGTCGCCAGCTTGGTCTTCTACGAAATCTATGAACTCTCGAAAGACGATACCTTTCACGTTTCAACCCTCCTTTGGACTACGCCCGACGGATGTATGGGTAATTTCTTGAGAATAACTTAAGTCGAAAATTCGTATCGTATTGTCTTGATCCAATCCAAGAGCCTATGTTTGTTCATGATTAGCAACTTAGTCATGAGAGCAAAAAATGATCGATTGGGACGATGCGTTCGACAATTCTGGCTATGTTCCTGAAGCGGAGTCACTAATCGAGGTTTGGACCGAGTCAGCAGCAAATTTTCGCGATCAGATGGCAAAAGACGGACGAAGTGATCTCGACGTAAACTACGGCACGCATCAGCGAATGCGCTATGATCTATTTTACCCAGATAAGGTCGCCCTCGGGACTGCGATCTTTGTTCATGGCGGATATTGGCATTCGCGGGCCAAAAGCGATTGGTCACATTTCGCAAAGGGCTTTCTGGAAATGGGGTGGGCGCTAGCAGTACTTGAATACCCATTAGCACCTCAATTTAGGCTTGCTGAAATCACCGGAGCAATCGCAAAAGCCGTGCGCAAAATCGCAGAAACGACAACTGGACCATTGCGCCTTTTTGGGCATTCAGCAGGCGGCCATTTGGTTACGCGAATGACAAATAGAGGCGTACTTTCACGGCCCGTAACCGAACGCATTGAAAGAGTGGTCGCGATCAGTGGCGTTTTCGACCTGCGACCTTTGCTCGAAAC
Source organism: Caprella mutica (assembly GCA_947561585.1). NCBI lineage: Eukaryota > Metazoa > Arthropoda > Malacostraca > Amphipoda > Caprellidae > Caprella > Caprella mutica. The sequence goes on along the minus strand of CANNZV010006676.1, from coordinate 2,147 downwards.
ACAAATGAATGAAACTTTGCGTATTTCAGTAGACGAGGCGCGTTCAGAGAGTCCGGTTCTCGCCGAACTATCGACATTGCCAATAACGTTTTGGGTAGGTGCAAATGAACGCCCCGAGTTTTTGCGTCAGACCAGATTAGCTGCAGAAACTTACGAGGGAAAAGGATTGGCTGCCAACGCAGTCTACCACCCGGGCAGGAATCACTTTTCAGTTCTATTGGATTTAGCCGAAAAAGATGGGCTTCTGTTGCAAGAGATTCTACGTTGAATACCAATCTGAACTGAATTTGTTGAAGGATTCTATCTATGCCAAATACAGTTTCCCGAAAGCACCTTTTCAATATCCCGAGCCAAATAATCTACCTTGATGGTAACTCGTTGGGACCGCTTCCAAAATCGGTGCCTGAGGCCGTTCAAAGAGTGGTCACAGAGCAGTGGGGTGAGCAACTCATAAAAGGTTGGAACACATGCAAATGGATGGACCAACCAGGACGGGTTGGGAACCGAATTGCGGGTCTTATTGGTGCATCAAATGGCACTGTCACAATGGGCGACACACTATCGATCAAAGTATTTCAGGCACTCGCCGCAGCAACTGATATGCGTTCTGATCGAAACGTCATTTTGTCTGATACAGGAAACTTTCCGTCCGACCTCTACATGGCGCAAGGGTTGTCGCAGCTGAGACCAAACCTGACACTCCGGACGGTCGATCCGACCGATGTGATCGCTTCTATTACTTCAGATGTGGCCGTCGTGATGTTGACGGAAGTAGATTATCGTACCGGTCGTCGCCATGACATCGATACTATTACCAAGGCTGCGCACGATGCCGGCGCAGTAATGGTCTGGGATTTAGCGCATAGCGCCGGTGCATTGGAATTGGCGATAGAGCGTTCAGACTGTGAGTTCGCAGTAGGGTGCACCTACAAATACTTCAATGGAGGCCCCGGTGCCCCTGCTTTTATTTATGTCCGACCTGATCTAATTGAAAAAGTGCAGCCTGCGTTGTCGGGTTGGTTAGGTCATGACGCGCCATTCAACTTCGACCTTGATTATCGCCCGGGTCAAGGTATCGAACGTATGCGTGTTGGGACACCGCCTGTTTTGCAATTGGCGGCGCTAGAGGCGGCTTTGGATGTTTGGGAGGGTATTTCACTTCGCGAGCTTCAGTCGTCTTCCGCGCATCTTTCAAATCTATTCATCTCTGAGATTGAGAGACGCTGTTCAATGCTGAGATTAATCAGCCCTCGTAAGAGCGATGACAGGGGAAGCCAAGTCAGCTTTGCCTTTGAAAATGGCTATGCTGCGATGCAAGCGATTATTGCACGCGGAGTGGTTGGTGATTTTCGCGCACCTGATGTCATGCGTTTTGGGTTTACTCCTTTGTTTATCGAAGATGAGGATGTCATCCGCGCCGCTGAGATCATCGAAGAGGTAATGATGAACCGTCTTTGGGATCAGCAAGAGTATCGTCAAAGGAAGGCTGTAACTTAAATCTAAGCGTTCAAGACCCTTAGGTCTTGTATCCGGCTTTGTCGGTAAGAATTTCGCGAATGCAAACGTGCGTATCGTTAAGGAAATACGCAACCAATCTTTTTATCTATAAGTATCAAATAGCTGAGCGTTGAGCGCATTGATAGCACTTGGTCAATGTGTCTGTCGCACACTCAATCTCAAACGGAACCTAAAGGAAATTTGAGATGGCTGATACTTTCAAGAACTTTACATCTGGCTTGCGGGATCCAATCGTTTCCGCAAGCGAAGCGATTCCGTCTGACAGCGCGGATCTCAGTAAGGTAACGCGCGCGCTATACGTTGGGACCGCGGGAGACATTCGAGTTACCCTGCTTGATGGCGATACCGTCACTTTCCGCACGATGCCGGTAGGTTGGCACCCATTGCGTGTTTCGCGGGTCTGGCAAACTGGAACAACCGCATCTGATATCGTCTCCTGCTGTTAATGCTCGGTAGTTTGATTGGTCTGTTTGACTCCGCATTCAATTCAATACGGCAGCGTCCGTCGAGACGCCTTTGGCGTATACCCTAATTCTCAGAAATCTTGAGAGGCCCTAATGATCACCCAAGAACAACTCGATGATGCGGCGACAGACGCGATTGCACTCACCCGATTTATGACGAACCCG
>CANNZV010006675.1:0-16101 GCA_947561585.1 Caprella mutica | reverse complement strand
GGATTATTATTCAAACTATGAATTAGTATGTGTGACAAACACGTTTTGTTTCGTTCGATAACTGTTTGTTTGTGTTCAGCTGCTATATACCTAAACTGCGGAATGTTTTAGCATGAGTAACTAGGAGTTGTAAACCTTAAACTGTTTCATAGATCTCAATATAACTGTGTCTTTCATAGGTACCAACCAAGTTCATTTTTTGTTTTCTGTGACTGTGCGTGTGTACGTGCAATAGTGCGTGCTAGAAGATGCATATACGTGAAAAGTGCTCACGTATAAACGTATTTGATTATAATATAAACAATTATATACTATAGGTATAAATAAGTATTAGAAAATATTGAAATTATGAAAAATAAATTACCTAGCAATATGAAATTATTTTCTTATTACTTTAAATTATATTTTTTATTGTAATAGAAAGATAAGTAATAGATAATAAATTATAATAAAAAAATTAAAATACTTGCTGGTATCATATGGATACCAATAAAAATAAAGAGTGGTTTATTATTTTACTGTTTTTTCTTATATGACCGAAGATGTGGAACCGACCGATAATTCGTAACTTACTCTATATTGTAGGATAAAACAAATAGCGTGTAGAGTCCTTCGAGAACACGCTAGCGGTTTAACACGCTAGCGGTTTAACACGCTAGATATGGTGGGCTGTAGAGTATTATGTATGACCCATACTTAATCATCTATGGCGCCACCATAACCTCCTAAAAAATTAACTCTAAACCTTGATTTGTTCAAAAGGTTTGTGCAGTATATGACGGCAAGTTTTTATTATTATTATTTATTTATTATATTATTTATTATTTCAAAAACTTATATTATTTAGAAAAAATAGTTTAAAAAATCTTCATTATTTTTCTATTATAAATAAGAAAATATTTTTTTAAACAAATTCAATGAATTTTCAACACGCTTTTATTTTACTTCACTTACACTTTTTTCTATTGTTTTAAAAGCCTCGAATATTTTTGAAAAAATCGTCAAAATAAATAATTTTAATAGAGTTATTAAATATTGAAGTTAGTATTTAATTATCATCAATTAAATACTTTATCCAAATAATTAGACTTAATTTTCATCCCCTGACTTAAATAATCAGGGTTTAATAACTTTAATCACATGTGGCATTTTTCGCACTGTTGTAATTTGCTATAATAAGGGCTATTATATGGGTCGCATTTTATTGTTATTTTTTATAGTGTTATTAATACAAAGACAGAATTTTTACTATATAAATTTTACGGACCACAAGTGTGGATAGTTAAATTACACAAAAATTGATACTATTGAAAACACGTTATTCCTAACGGGCAAGTACACTAGTTACAACTATTGATACTATTGAGAACACGTTATTCTTAACGGGCAAGTACACTAGTTACAACTATTGATACTATTGAGAACACGTTATTCTTAACGGGCAAGTACACTAGTTACAAATACTGATACTATTGAGAACACGTTATTCTTAACGGGCAAGTACACTAGTAACAAATACTGATACTATTGAGAACACGTTATTTTTAACGGGCAAGTACACTAGTTACAAATATTGATACTATTGAGAACACGTTATTCTCAACGGGCAAGTACACTAGTTACAAATATTGATACTATTAAGAACACGTTATTCTTAACGGGCAAGTACACTAGTTACAAATACTGATACTATTGAGAACACGTTATTCTTAACGGGCAAGTACACTAGTAACAAATACTGATACTATTGAGAACACGTTATTTTTAACGGGCAAGTACACTAGTTACAAATATTGATACTATTGAGAACACGTTATTCTCAACGGGCAAGTACACTAGTTACAAATATTGATACTATTGAGAACACGTTATTCTCAACGGGCAAGTACACTAGTTACAAATATTGATACTATTAAGAACACGTTATTCTTAACGGGCAAGTACACTAGTTACAAATACTGATACTATTGAGAACACGTTATTCTCAACGGGCAAGTACACTAGTTACAAATATTGATACTATTAAGAACACGTTATTCTTAACGGGCAAGTACACTAGTTACAAATACTGATACTATTGAGAACACGTTATTTTTAACGGGCAAGTACACTAGTTACAAATATTGATACTATTGAGAACACGTTATTCTTAACGGGCAAGTACACTAGTTACAAATATTGATACTATTGAGAACACGTTATTCTCAACGGGCAAGTACACTAGTTACAAATATTGATACTATTGAGAACACGTTATTCTCAACGGGCAAGTACACTAGTTACAAATATTGATACTATTAAGAACACGTTATTCTTAACGGGCAAGTACACTAGTTACAAATATTGACACTATTGAGAACACGTTATTCTTAACGGGCAAGTACACTAGTTACAAATATTGATAGTTTATTTATAATTTGTTTGGTATTCAATGTAAATATCAGATCGGCAGGTAATAATTATTAGTACTATTTGATAAGCACAGGTTTTAATTGATGGTTTAAAATGCTTTATCAATATTCAGAAGATAGGCATAGCAATGAGAGATAAGCCTTATCAAGATATTTGAGTATTTAAGGCAATTTATATGAAATGAAATAAAAATAAGTGAAATTGTTTTTTTAATTAAAATGTAATTATTTTAAAATATAAAATATTGATTTTGAAATATAATATAATGTTTAAAATAAGAAAAACGATTTAAATAAAATTAAATGATATTTAAAATAAAATAAAACGATTTAAATAAAATAAAATGATCTTTTAAATAAGATCTAATTTGGCTTAATCGCCAGCAAAAATGTACAATAAACATTTCATATTTTAAAAAAATATCTCCAAGTATTTCAACTAAAATAACAATCGGTTTGTGAAATCCAGTGTAAATGATATCAAACCACATCCGCATTTTATATTTAAATACCCTATACTTTGGACTCTGCCTGGTAATTAAATGATAATTGCTATGACAGCTTATCATAAACAACAATTCATTAAAGCATTTATTCATGGTACAAAATATTTTCCTACATTTATTCAGTTTATTATTTTTATTTACTACCAATTATTTGTTTTTATTTTTACACATATGAGTTGAATTTATGGCAGTAGACAATTTATTTGTAGTCATGTTATGGGGGGATTTTCGAAGATTAAGAGGGGACATCTCATATTTTTCTACCGTAACTGATGGACATTGTTTAACAAATTTAATAAAATATATTTATCCATTAAAACCAGAAGAATAAAGTCTTATCAGCATTATGGTGGGCTCGTCGAAGATTAAGAGGGGACTTATTCTCCTATGGCCCCACCATAACTTTCTATCGGGAATTTAAGATTTATTCCCGGTGTTGAGTAAGTTACGAATTATCGGTCAGTTTCACATCTTCGGTCATATTAGAAAAAACGATTTAATAATTATTATTATTTTATATTAACTGGTATCCATGATAGCTACAGGTATCATGGATACCAATTAATATGAAAACTAATTAATATATCTTATATGACCGAATATATGGTTTATATGGTTTTTCTTATATGACCGAAGATGTGAAACTGACCGATAATTCGTAACTAACCCTACCCTACTATATACATTTTTGATAATACCTACTTATCTGTCTGATAGTACTTATCTCTCTGATTAGATTTATTTGAATGATAGTACTTATGTGACTGATAGTATTACCTGACTGATAGTACTTATCTGAATGATAGTACTTACCTCTGATAGTACTTACTTGACTGATAGTACTTTCCTGACTGATAGTACTTATGTGACTGATAGTACTCACCTCTGATAGTACTTATCTCTCTGATTAGACTTATGTGACTGATAGTACTTATGTGACTGATAGTATTAGCTGACTGATAGTACTTATCTGAATGATAGTACTTACCTGACTGATAGTACTTGCTTGACTGATAGTACTTACCTGACTGATAGTACTTATCTGACTGATAGTACTTACCTGACTGATTGAACTTATCTGACTGATAGTACTTACCTGACTGATAGTACTTACCTGACTGATAGTACTTACCTGATTAATAGTACTTACCTGACTGATAGTACCTACCTGACTGATAGTACTTACCTGATTAATAGTACTTACCTGACTAATAGTACTTACCTGACTGATAGTACCTACCTGACTGATAGTACTTACCTGACTGATAGTACTTACCTGACTGATAGTACTTACCTCTGATAGTACTTACTTGACTGATAGTACTTTCCTGACTGATAGTACTTATGTGACTGATAGTACTCACCTCTGATAGTACTTATCTCTCTGATTAGACTTATGTGACTGATAGTACTTATGTGACTGATAGTATTACCTGACTGATAGTACTTATCTGAATGATAGTACTTACCTGACTGATAGTACTTACCTGACTGATAGTACTTACCTCTGATAGTACTTACCTGACTGATAGTACTTACCTCTGATAGTACTTCATTCATTCTATTAGTTACAGTGTGAAGACTCAATCATTTCCCCCATCAAAAGTAAATAACTTTGGCAAATCGATCCAGGCCCTTCGCAGCGGGGGACCGTCACAAACCCCCCGTGGATAGCAAACCACACTCTTCAAATAATACCTTAGCAAAACCTATAAGAAATATTTTGTCCATGAAGAAAGACATGATAAATTATATAATATTGATTGCAATATTTCAGCTTGACTGCCCATTTTAAAATTATTGGTAAATTAACCCATTATTCTCGCATATTCTTGTTCTTGAATATTGGGTAATTTTTATTAGTAGGCATCTTTAGTAATATTTTGTAATGAATAAATTACTCTACGTTACCAAATAGCGTAATGATACCTAATATCATAGTTACCCTTGTATCGTTACCTTTAGATTTATCATACATTACCAAATATAATAGTTTCCCTTGTATCATTACTTTAAGATTTATCTTACGTTACCAAATAGAATAGTTACCCTTGTTTCATTACCTTTAGATTTATCTCACGTTACCTAATAGTATAGTTACCCTTGTTTCGTTACCTTTAGATTTATCTTACGATGCCAAATAGTATAGTTACCCTTGTATCGTTACCTTTAGATTTATCTTCGATGCCAAATAGTATAGTTACCCTTGTATCATTACCTTTAGATTTATCTCACGTTACCAAATAGTATAGTTACCCTTGTATCGTTACCTTAAGATTTATCTTACGATGCCAAATAGAATAGTTACCCTTGTATCATTACCTTTAGATTTATCTCACGTTACCAAATAGTATAGTTACCCTTGTATCGTTACCTTAAGATGTATCTCACGTTACCAAATAGAATAGTTACCCTTGTATCGTTACCTTAAGATTCATCTCACGTTACCAAATAGAATAGTTATCCTTGTATCGTTACCTTAAGATTTATGTCACATTACCAAATAGAATAGTTACCCTTGTATCGTTACCTTTAGATTTATCTTTCGTTACCAAATAGAATAGTTACCCTTGTATCGTTACCTTTAGATTTATCTTACGTTACCAAATAGAATAGTTACCCTTGTATCGTTACCTTTAGATTTACCTTTCGTTACCAAATAGAATAGTTACCCTTGTATCGTTACCTTTAGATTTATCTCACGTTACCTAATACAGTAGTTACCCTTGAATCGTTACCTCAAGATTTATCTTAAGTTACTAAATGGCGTAGTTACCCCTTCACACCGTTAACCAGGTCATCAGTTATACCATTTGCTCTCTGTCAATGTTAATATAATTGCATGCATGTTTAGACTGCGTTCACACGATCCAATTGCTGACTATAATGACATAGGATTGTATATTCTCACCTCGCAGTGGCTATATATTATTATGCAATGAATACCACAGTAATATTATCGAACTGTTAAACAAATTTGGACACTAATTTTCTGGTTTCGAAGGCATGATTATCATTTTGAAGACTAAATTTTCTAATTTTGTGACCCTGTTATCATTTCTTCTCTATTTTTTCAGCTTCATAATTCTGGTTATCATTTTAAAGACTTGATTTTTAACATTTTCCTATCTATGGATATCATTTCGGAAACATAATTCGTATTTTTGGCTGCTGTCAAGAGACACGTTTTTCCAATGTCCCTGGTTATCATTTTAGGTGTTGGTTAGCGCTTTGTTTTAGTACAAACATTCCTTGTTTTTAATTGTGGTGCGTTTCGAAACGCTCTCTCGCTCACCCATCAATCATCACATTTTCTATGCGTACTACCATGCACTCCAAGAAAAAGAACCAAGCAACTACTGAAATATATATCAGTATATATATGCAGGACCGTTTTAATAATTTGCAAATAAATTTTATGCCGACGTAATTTAATAATTCTCAAATATCTAATATTCATTAATTTATGATAAAAGTTACCATGCAGTGCGAAAAATATTTACAATTTTCTATTTTAAACAGTTTATCCGCCTTATTTTTAGTGGAAAAGTTAATTTTCAATGATATCGACTTTCTCTCATCTTCAGTCGAAAATTCGGTTCGGCAATTATCCTATTTTTGGCTTGCGATGACCGTTTCCTTATCACCTGAGATATGCCGTTTCCCCGCCATCCTACCTTGCCACCGATACGGTTGACACTTTTCCTTTGTCGTGTTGTGACAGCAACGTCGCTGATTACCCCTTTATAATTCGAGTCGCCAATATTTCATACCGTATGACTAATTAAGGTTAGTGCCGTAACGCTACTGTCGTCGAGACGTACGTAAGGTCTCCGGTTTGGTAACTCCGAGCAATGCAACTACCGTATGAATTATTTTCCGTATATCATGTTAAATATAGCTACCGTATATTGGACTGCCATATGAATTATTTTCCGTATATCATATTAAATCTAGCTACCGTATATTGGACTGACTTATGAATTATTTTCCGTATATCATATTAAATCTAGCTACCGTATATTGGACTGCCATATGAATTATTTTCCGTATATCATATTAAATCTAGCTACCGTATATTGGACTGCCTCATGAATTATTTTCCGTATATCATATTAAATCTAGCTACCGTATATTAGACTGCCATATGAATTATTTTCCGTATATCATATTAAATCTAGCTACCGTATATTGGACTGACTTATGAATTATTTTCCGTATATCATATTAAATCTAGCTACCGTATATTGGACTGCCTCATGAATTATTTTCCGTATATCATATTAAATCTAGCTACCGTATATTGGACTGACTTATGAATTATTTTCCGTATATCATATTAAATCTAGCTACCGTATATTGGACTGCCTTATGAATTATTTTCCATATATCATATTAAATCTTACTACCGTATATTGGACTGACTTATGAATTATTTTCCGTATATCATATTAAATCTTACTACCGTATATTGGACTGTCTTATGAATTATTTTCCGTATTTCATATTAAATATAACTAATGTCATTTTTAGGACCCTAATTCACAATTTAAAATATAAATATCATGAGCTTGAACTAGTAATTTGTCTTAAAACCTCATTAATTTATTCAAACGAAACTTTTCTCGAGTCTTAGCAAATTGAGATGTTGCAATTTCTTGCAGCTTCTGTTTCTCATAAAATGTTCAAGATGCTATTTTTTTATTTCCTTCCAAAGCACAACTTTCCCACAAGACGAGCAGTTGACAGTCTCAGAAGTTGCTTTTATTTCATCTCCTAATTACTACATGTCTTCAGACCGACTGAACATTCGCCAGAATTTCTCTTTTTATTGCCATCTTTGGCAAACTGGGAATAGAGTATACAATTCCATTACAGAGGTGTGGTCAGCATTATCATCCAGAAGGTTTAAAATAATCGATGTAACGCTAGACTAATTTTAGCAGTAATAGAAATTAGATTCAAGAATCAAATCATTATGTAATCAATATTTACTATAGCAACATCACGAGGAAAGGTGGTATATATATATATATAACTGTGTTCTCTATTTATTCGTACTAAGTAGTGTGATAGGTTGAAACATATTTATAAGTTTTTAAACCTATAAGTATTGTAAAAATAGAAATATTAGTTTGTTTTAATTTCAAGGTTTCTATGTCTCTGTACCTATACATGATCAAACAGACAACGAATAGTTTCCTATGTTTGCATCATACCATGTTGACCATGTTCCTTGATCTAGTTTAAAATATCAATATCGCAGATTTCTCATTGAGAAAAATTCTACAAAAATATCTTTTTCTAAATTTACAAATTTAAAATTTACCTAAAATGACGGCTAAAAGATCCTAGATTTTTAAAATTTAATACCCGTTGCAGGAGAACACCTCGCGCATAGATAGGTAGGTAGGTAGCAAGCAGAGAGTGTAAAGTGTCACTATCGGTGTCACCTAACCAGTAATTTGGGCTGTAAATTTTCACTACTCTGCTATTAGGCTTCAGTTTATTGTTTCCTGCAACCAGTGTGGATCAGAGACCTGCTGGAACTGTCTCCACAGAAGCTGCTGAAAAAGAAAAAAACTACAGATAACACTTTCCCAACCTAGATTCTACGTGATTACGTTATTGTAGAGATGAACTTGCAGTCGGTACCTAATTACTGAGGTGTTGGTTAGTTTACCAATTACGACTTTTCAGTGTACATTTATTTGTTGATAGAAATTATAGATAACTGTAATACAAAATGCAATAAGTTTAGGACTAATAAATTTTAGTTTATTTATAACAAAGTTAATTTTTTCAACTGATTAATGATGTTCTATATCAAATAGTGAAGAATTTACAATAAAATAGTACACGTTTGATATTTTAAACAAAATATAACTATTCCTCAGCATAATTTTTATCTTACTTCATATACATTAAGATATTTTAATTTTATGATATCTATATTAGAAAATATCATTTCTCAATACTTTAGTGAAGCAAACGCTAGCAAACATCATTAGCATGGCTGGAGCAAACTCTCTCATTTTGAAACAAGTGTTCCTTTTACAACTGTTTATTTGTATACGTGAATAATTTTTCCATTGAACTTCTTTTAAAATAGAATCATAAACAACAATTGGGAATAAATTTATTCCATTGAACACTTGTTATATGTTGGTATACATTTGCTAGTCAGGAACAACTTAGTTACCTATGCTTTCAAAGAGTTCAAGTACTCCAGATTAATAGTCCTTGCTATCAAATAATTTATTAATATTAATCATATAGAGTAAATAATTTCAATACTATACTTTGTGAACCATTTTTCAAATACTCATAAATAGGGTTGTGACAATATGCTTGTAAAATCATAGATCCTGAAAATATTATAGACGGAGAGAATTAAAGAGTATTGAATGGTTCTACACCAGCGGAATATATAGTTTCCGATACCATTTCATTTCGTCTGTGATATTCTTAAGATCTACGATTTTAAAAGCATATTGTCACAACCTTACTCATTTACCAATGCGAATTATTTAATGTGGTTAATCTTAAAAGGTGTACAAATCACAACTTTAAATCTCAAGAAAATCTCTATTATTATTAAAACATAAATTAACCCATAAAATCGATATTAAAACAGTTAAATTTAACACCGTCAGTCATTCATTTTAAAATACTCTATCTATTTTATTCTCATTGGAAGGTGTAGCGTACTCCATTTATCTCAGCTCTATTTTATTAATGTCTCTTTCCATACATTAAATAATTAGCTACATATATTTACGTCTTCCGGTTTCACATCTGTAGCGCAAAGAAAGGTGAGTGTTGTTACGACCCAACATTAGCGCAATACTCTACCAACATTGTCTCAATACTCTACCAACATTGTACCAACATTATCCCAATACTGTACCAACGTCCAACATTGTACCAACATTATCCCAATACTGTACCAACATTATCCCAATAATGTACCAACATTATCCCAATACTGTTCCAACATTATCCCAATACTGTACCAACATTATCCCAATACTGTACCAACATTATCCCAATACTGTACCAACATTGTCCCAATACTGTACCAACATTATCCCAATACTGTACCAACATTATCCCAATACTCTACTAACATTGTCCCAATTCTCTACCAACATTATCCCAATACTGTACCAACATTATCCCTATACTGTACCAACATTGTCCCAATTCTCTACCAACATTATCCCAATACTGTACCAACATTATCCCAATACTGTACCAACATTGTCCCAATACTGTACCAACAATGTCCCAATACTCTACCAACATTATCCCAACACTGTACCAACATTATCCTAATACTATACCAACATTATCCCAATACTATACCAACATTGTCCCAATACTGTACCAACATCATCCCAATTCTGTACTAACATTATCCCAATTCTGTACTAATATTATCCCAATACTGTACCAATATTATCCCAATACTCTACCAACATTATCCCAATACTCTACCAACATTATCCCAACACTGTACCAACACTATCCCAACACTATACCAACATTATCCCAATACTGTACCAACATTATCCCAATATTGTACCAACATTATCCCAATTTTGTACTAACATTATCCCAATACTGTACCAACATTATCCCAATACTGTACCAACATTATCCCAATTCTGTACTAATATTATCCCAACACTGTACCAACATTATCCCAACACTGTACCAACATTATCCCAACACTGCACCAACATCAGTACAGTATTTTATCACAGTAGTTCAAATAACAACTCTACAATGCATGCATGTACATAAATCCTAATGTATACAATTGACAATATTCAAAATATTCCCCGTGTCTAATAAAGGTTTCATATTTAGTTATTTATGAGTGTACCGTAATTCTATTCTTGTACTTTGACTTGCATATCCTATTAATTACAGGTATAAATTGAAGCAACAACACCTGCTTCTGTAGATGCATATACATTTACTTATGTACAGTCAGGGAAAATGTACCCGAAATTATTTTCATAGTTTACAAATTTCCAAAAATAAATTTAATTGAATGTAATGTTTGTAGATATTATAAAATTGTTCTGGGTACACGATGACAAATTTGTAAGATTTGAAAATGATAGGAAAGTAGAAAACTTGGTGAAACTTCCAGACTCTCTTCTTTGATAGTACCAACGAAGGCATATAGTACCATATATACAAATCCAAAATATGATTTAATAAGTATAATAAATCAGACGGAAGATATTGTACAATGTTACTAATAGTCGGATGTATAAATTCAATAGCTTCAATCTTCTTCAGTTAAATACGTCTATTGCTTATCTAAATAATACACCAGGCTAAAATTGATCTATTTTCTGCGATTGAAACATATCAGTTATAGAAGTCCTACCTCATTACATATGTACCCTATATCTATATTGGCATATTATGTTATAAATTGTAGGATATGGAGAGAATTAAACGTTTATGATGTCTCGATTAGTTTTTTCTTTTATGGGAGTTATCAAAAAGTATATTTCATATTTTGAAAGATGCGATGTTTAGATTTTTGTGTTAGGTAGACTCGTATGTTTCATTTTCTATGTCCTCTTCATTTTCCTCTTAGATTTTTGTATTATGTAGACTCGTAGGTTTCATTTACTATCCCCTCTTCATTTTCCTCTTAGATTTTGTGTTAGGTAGACTCGTAGGTTTCATTTACTATCCCCTCTTCATTTTCCTCTTAGATTTTTGTATTATGTAGACTCGTAGGTTTCATTTACTATCCCCTCTTCATTTTCCTCTTAGATTTTGTGTTAGGTAGACTCGTAGGCTTCATTTACTATCTCCTCTTCATTTTCCTCTTAGATTTTTGTATTATGTAGACTCGTAGGTTTCATTTACTATCCCCTCTTCATTTTCCTCTTAGATTTTGTGTTAGGTAGACTCGTAGGCTTCATTTACTATCCCCTCTTCATTTTCCTCTTAGATTTTTGTGTTAGGTAGACTTGTAGGTTTCATTTACTATTCCCTCTTCATTTCCCTCTTAGATTTTTATGTTATAGGTAGGTTCGTAGATTTCATTTACTATCACCTCTTCATTTTCCTCTTAGATTTTGTGTTAGGTAGGCTCGTAGGATTCATTTACTATCATCTCTTCATTTTCCTCTTAGATTATGGTGATAGGTAGGTCATAGGCTTCATTTACTATCACCTCTTCATTTTCCTCTTCCATCCTTTGGTGCAGTCACCGGTGCTTGTGTCCCTTTTCATCACATTCCTTGGTAAGTGACTGTATTCACTGAGTAGCTTTTCTGCATCAAGTAGCAATATAACTGATCTATATGACTTGATAGTAATAACCATTTTCCTTTTTGTCTGCTTCTTCCAAGTACCTTGTATTAACTTACTTTTCGACGTTAAATAACATTTTATTTCAACTTTCGTCCAGGAAAAAAAATCCAAAATTTAACTTTTTTTATTATTTAATAATTTACAAATCTTTTATATAGACTACTTCTATGTTTTTTTTTTACCGTTGACAAATCACTGTCACGAATCTCATCCATACATTTCCAAAAAAAAAAACATAGCTGATCAGAACAAAGGCGAACGTTAGAAAAAATCAAAAGTGTACATCGTGAGACGGTACTAATAAGTATCATGTGTACTATCAGTGACAGCTAAGACCATTACTTCTCTCGTACGAATAGCATTGTGAGTGTGGTGGGTAGTGTGGCTGTACACATATGGATCAGTTGGTAAAAATGTTGTCTTTATTATTTTTGTTTTTCTTTGTTTTTGGCGTAAATAATCAGACTGCACGAATTGTCAAATTGAGTGGGGTAGAGTAAGTGAAATTGGCTTCTTGTTTATTTTCTGCGTTAGATTGGATTTTACTGTGCTATTTTTTATTTTTTATTTGACTTTTATTTTTTAATCATCTTTAATAATTCATTATTTTTATATAGATTTATATTTTAAATAATCATTATACAAGTATATATTTTTTTGAATATTTTATATTCATTTTTAAATTATATTTTTTTATATAGCTATACTCTTTTATTAATTATATTCTATCTATTTCTTAGATTTAATAAACCTACGATCAAATTTTATTGAAAAATACTGAGCTAAGAATGTAACCCAGGAATAGTTTGGTAAGGTTATGAAATGAATATAATTCGTATAATAATAATTACGATAATTATAATTCATAAAATATAATTCATAAAATATAATTCGTAAATTTCCAACATATTTTGAACTGTGTCTTAGGAACGTGGTTGCACGTATAGTAATTCTCGTACATTTTATCGATCACGTTTCTACGAAAATTATTCTACGTGTCACATGTGAAATTTGTTTGTTTTTTATAAATAATAATAAATAAATTCATAACTTATAATTCTAATAAATGAAGATATTTATATATATATATATTCACTTGATATATATGTCTTCCATCTATTTTGTACATATTTTAAATTTTAGAAATAGTTTTAAAATTTCGATGTTTATAATTTTTTTTGCATAAAATATTTTAATTATTTTAATTACATATTTTTTCGGACAACGAGTGAAAATTGAATAACTTTTTAAAGTATACGTTACACACATTTAAAATAGTATATATTATTACCTTGTGTATTTATTTTCCTGTCAATTTGAATAGAATGATAGGGTAAGTTCCAGGTTATTGAACGGTTCCACATTGCCGATCATATAAGAATATATGAAGGATACACGATACCTGCAGGTATCATGGATACCAATTAAAATAGAAGTAAAATAATTATAATTTATTTTTCCTATGTAAACCGTTCTATATTTGGGAACATATAATCTATATATGATTATAATCATTTTAATCTGGATTAATTTTACAATTCACTGGAAGATGGAAAGTTATGGTGGGGCCATAGAAGATTAAGAGGGGAAAGTTATGGTGGGGCCATAGAAGATTAAGAGGGGATAGTTATGGTGGGGCCATAGAAGATTAAGAGGGGAAAGTTATGGTGGGGCCATAGAAGATTAAGAGGGGATAGTTATGGTGGGGCCATAGAAGATTAAGAGGGGAAAGTTATGGTGGGGCCATAGAAGATTAAGAGGGGATAGTTATGGTGGGGCCATAGAAGATTAAGAGGGGACATGTACCATTGTACATATAATAAACTCAATTTTTAATCAAATAAATTCACCGATAATCATTAATCTCTTTCCCCCATAATTACCTAATCAATCCACCAATTTCAAACCTCACTCTTTATTAAAACATTTAATCAGTTCGTTATAAATTTAAAACTAATTTCATACATAATGTCCCAACAAACAATTTTACATGGATTTTATAGCATTAATTCATACTATAAATCGACCATTTCATCAACAAAAAAATGACTTGTCAATCCGAATAAAAATTCAACCCGTACTCCCCTATAATCATGCATGCATTTTAGAGGGGCAGGTACGCCAATTTCTACCATAATTACTTGACCAATTGGCGCTGTAGATTCTCTTCTTTCCGGCATATATATTTTGCTAATACTAAACAAGGTTTGGCTAATTTGGACACTGAAATAGTTGATATCATTTACGTACTATAATCACGATCGTGCTGCTACTTAAAAAAGATTGGGATGTGCAATATTAAGTAGATGTACGCTAATAGAACTCTTCAGCTTAACCCTGTGTATGCTCATTTAGTAGGTGGGGTATGTTCTGAGTTAGCGGACAGTTTCATGTTTTTGTTAAAGGAGTATGTAATATTTAGAATGATAATTTTTTTCTTATATGATCGAAATAGTGGGACTGTCCGGTAACTTATAATTTACCTTTATTTTTATTGATAACATATGTAAGTTTAGTTTAAACTGTTTCTGAGACATTTAAAAACTAGTTAGTTTTTTTAATTTAAAAATAATTATTTCGATTTTAAATGAAATAAAAATGATAATTTTCTTAAATCAAAATAAACAAACAATTTTATAATTTTATAAATTTAATGTTTCACCACCGATCACTTATGCTACGTTGTCAACCGATATCACCGATAAACATCGCAGATAATGGCACTTAATTATCGGCGAATATACCCTCTATAACCCAATATAGGGTAACTTCTGAATTATCGGACAGTTGCACATTTTCGAACACAAAATTCAATAATTTTTTTCTTAAGTGTCCAAAAAAAAACATGAAAAAAGTTCAATTTTTAATCAATCCGAAAATGTGGAACTGTTCGATAACTTGGAACTTACCCTAGTAAAATAAACTGATATTGCTTTAGTGTGTTATTTTTCTTTTATATTTTCGGTTTAAAAGTTATCATTTAATTGGACTTAGTTACAGGTGTGGGACTGTATCACAGATGAAGAGAGATAGCACCAATTGTTGCTGCGACATGAATAGAATAGGAATAAAAAATAAAATTTATTGAACTCCAATTGTTGCTATGATAATATAAAATATATATAAAATTGAGTGTAGAATAATATATATATATATTTCCATTATTTGTATTGTATAAATGAGAATGATATAAAGAACAGTGTAAAATAATATATATATTTCCATTATTTGTATTATATAACTAAGAATGGTATAAAAAACAGTTTGAAATAATTTATATATTTCCATTATTTTTTTATATAACTAAGAATGATATAAAAATCAGTGAAAAATAACATATATATTTCCATTATTTTTATTTTTTAATATAATGTATTCCAATTATTGTTATAAAATATCTAAAATCATTTATATAAAATCATTAAAAAGAAAAAAAAATATACTAACTATACTGAGAATACATAAATTATACTGATAATATAATAAATATACAATTAAAATGAAATATATGTATAAGAACTATATAAATTATTATAATAAATAATGATTATAATTATTGCTATAAAATAACTTAATTTTAATACATACTATTTATTTACATTCAGTTATTAGTTAATGAAGATATTATCTATAATATCGGGAAACTAGGGAATTTTTGAATGGAATTGAGGAAATTATATTTTCTCTGATAGTACATCATCACAGTGACTCTTTTCTCTGATAGTACATCATCACAGTGACTCTTTTCTCTGATATTACATCATCACAGTGACTCTTTTCTCTGATAGTACATCATCACAGTGACTCTTTTCTCTGATAGTACATCATCACAG
>CANNZV010006674.1:0-16102 GCA_947561585.1 Caprella mutica | reverse complement strand
AGCGCGAGTTCCTAGCATTGATTTTTGCTTTAGAGACATATAGAAATATCATACTCAGCTATCCAGTGTCAGTATATACTGACCACATGCCTCTTCTTGGTATTCTGAAAAAGAATACCAAAGATAGTTGCATAAATAGATGGTCTATGTTAGCTCAGGAGTATGCCATTCAACTCTTCTACTTGCCAGGTAAGTCCAATTTATTTGCAGACTCCCTCTCTAGGTTATCTAAAGTCGAGGAGAACTGTACTGACGTAACGGAGGAACTGGAAGAAAAATTGGTGAGTAGAATAAATAAGATAGAACAGACACAGGAGAACCCGGAATTAACCGAAGGGTTATCATCGCTACTTCCGGTGAAAACTCCATTCAGTGAGGAAGAACTGAAGAATCACCAGGAAAAGGACGAAGGTTGCATAGAAATCAAGAGAAAAATATTATCCAACCAACGTGAAAAAACCATTGCTTTAGCAAGTTTTAAAATTCTAAAGAACTTAATCTTTGTGGTAAGAAATATCACAAGACAGAAACAGAAAGAAGTTCACATAGTTCCTTATGTACCAGACAGTTTAATGCCAAAAGCATTTAAAACGGTACATACCGAAACAACGGCTGGTCATAGAGATATCGAACGATCTTTGAAGATTTTCGTTCGAAACTTCTACAACCGAAACGAAAGCAAGATACTAAGAGAACTTTGTGATAATTGCGAGCTTTGTATCAAGGCTAAAGGGATTGCTAAACCTATTCCCATCGGAAAATATCCGATACCAATTAAACCGTTTCAAACTCTCAGTTCAGATTTATTGGGACCGTTACCTATCACGGAACAAGGGAATCGTTATATCATGGTGGTGAGAGACTACACTACCAGATACACTGTGATATTACCATTGCCTAATAAAGAAGCCGAATCCATTATAGAAGGATTCAGACAGGTAATATCTAATTATGGATAACCAAAGGTAATTCTAACCGACAATGCACAGGAGTATAAATCCACTAAACTCCGCACCTTCTGCGATTTCTACAACATCGAAAAGCTTGAAGTTGCTCCATACCATCCAGCAAGCCAAGGACTGTCAGAAAGGATTAACCGGGAGGTTAACAAAATGTTAAGGATATACACCAACTCACTGGCCATGACGGATTGGGATTATCTTCTACCAGTAATAATGTTAACTATAAATAACTCTTGGAATACAAGCATAAACGAATCACCATTTTACAGTTTATTTGGTTATGATAGTCCAACGATCACATTATCCCAGCCAAGAATGAATTACAGTGAACTGGAAAGTGACGTCAGGCTTAGACGAGTAGCGCAAATCCGGAAGCATTGTCGGGAACACATCCTAAAAATCCAAGATAAGTATACGGACAGGACTAATTACAGAAGAAAGGACAAACAGGTGACAATTGGTAAACGCATTTATGCAAAATTACCGAAACATATTCCTAAGAACAAATTAGATTTGCCAGTATCTGGGCCATTCATTGTTCTCCAACAAAAAGGAAACAAGATCACACTCCAGGAGGCAAACTCTGATGTAAAATACGAGGTGCATCCTGATACCCTTATCACGAAGGAATATTCTTCCCCTGATAATTCTGTAATTGAATCTAATTCTCAAACTAAGGGTAACTTGAAGGAATCAAATTTTCCAGAACCAGAATCACTAGTAGAAAAACCTAATACACAGTTACAGGAAACAAGAGGTTTCAAAGGTCCTTATAATCTAAGACCAAGAAATTAAAGAGTAAACCTTACTCTTTGTTTCAGTAACGATATGTAATAGTATATTTACATTAAAAATGTATTCTGATATGTTTAGATTGTTTAAGAATTATACTCTTGTAATCCTTATAATTATATCAAGGATTAAAAATAAACTATAAAATATGTATCCACTAATTATAAGTTAATGTAAGATTTTAAATGGTTAGTTTGTAACTCAAAACTGTATTACAGAGACTGAGGGTTGGAGACTACCACTAGCCTTGCTACTTGTAGTAGCAGTTGTCCAAAATGTAACCTCACAGTCAGAGACTTCCACGGAGAGAGCCTCACCTATGACGATATCTCCCTGGAGGGGAAGGACCATGATTAGTGGTGCGTACTTAGTCAGTAGAGTAAAGCTAACATTCATTTCAAATATTTGTAACCAAGTCAGAGATAATCTAGACGTCTCTGCAAGGTCCATAAGACAAATAATTCTATCTGATATTTTAAACACCTTTAAGGACGACATAGGATTCACCAGAAGAATAGGATTTTTATGCTTGAAAATAGAGTCTATAAATTCAGACATATACAAAATGTTGAACAACACTCAACTTTGTGAAAACAACACTCTAGAAGAGATAGGAGAAAAATACTTTAACTTAAAGGATAGGTTAGACGAAGTATGGGAGGAAATAAAATCCTCAAATCAGAATACGAACACCATGATCACCCAATCATTCATTGCCCAACGACCTAACGTAGCAAGACTACCACCCCAAACTTCCATATTTTTAGGGGCAGGAATAGCTTTAGTTACAGGTTTGGTAACTGGAGGAGTTGTAGGATCATTATTTGGAAATGACAATTCAGCCGAAATCGACCAATTAAATAAAGATATCCACAGGGTCAACAAAAAAGTGCTCTTGACGAACCAGAGAGTAGATGTATTAGCTAAAAATGTATCAAACACCATTAGAGAGTTCAAGGTTCTATTGAGTAACATGCAGACGCTTAATGAAGGTACAGAACAAAGACAGATGATAGTTTGGCAATTATCTCAGCTAAAATTAGCAGCTACTAATGCTTTACTGTTATTAAAATCAACCGAAAACACCCTCACTCTATTGAGAGGTTCACTATTAAATTCTGAACTATTAGACATAAAGACTTTTCAGGAAGTACTTCAGGAAGGAAAAGCACATTTTCCTCAGTTAAGATTTCCAATTGATAAAGTATCTAGGGAAACAATAGGTGATATTATCCCATTAATTGAAATAAAAAAGGTAGGAGTAAATCATTACATTATGATCATTCCATTAGTCCATATAAATACTTATGACACGTTTCAAATTATTCCTTTACCAATCAGACTTCAACAAAGCGAGATCATGATAGCAGATTTGGAGAATGACATTTTGTTGTATGACGGATCCACATACATAGTGACTCAGAAGGAAAATTTAAGGACTGTAGATGAAAACTATTTATTGATAAAAAATCAGCCTATATGGCAAGAAACAGAATCTTCCTGTCAAATTGAAGCTTTTAGGGAAAATACGACAGAGATAATTAAATTATGTAATTTCCGGAGGCTAGGAATATCTCATGAAATATTCTTGACTGACACTCCACAACATAGATTAATCTACACGACCGTAAGTAGGAACATAGAACTAGACTGTCCTACTGGAAAGATTAGAAAACAGATAACAGGATTACACATAGTACCAAATACTTGTGACATCAAAACTGCAGGAGTAGCATGGCCTGCAAAATTAGAAAAGGAAATACAATTGGAAGACTTATTAGTAGAAAATAATCAAACCAGTGTTTTCGACATTACCTCATTACCCATTTTTGACGTAAACACAACGAATCCACTCCATAAGACCATTAAAAATCAATTGGAGAAGTTACCCATTAATGAATCATTAACTTTCACTTTTGAAGATTTTAATTTATCAACAGACGAAGTACAAATTTACTCAACGATGGCTTACGGAATAATTTTGATTATAGTAATAATTAACTCAATTTTAATAGGTGTGATATATTGGAAGAAATTCAAGAAAAGTGACGATACAACAGACAATGTAGAATTAGGAAGACGATCTAAGTTCTTGGATAGATTTCAGTTCCCCAGAGACTCTTTGAACCTTAATAGTTTCAGAAGAATCCGAAATAAATTGCACAAATTTCAAGACCAAAGCAGACCAAGCTCACGACAAAGTTCCATTAGATCTAGTTTGAATGCTAACATTAGAAAGAGATCTAAATCAGTAAGAAAAGCGATTAGAAATTCTTCACTAACTAGGAAAAGGAATGACTTATCAACTGACTCTCGTAAATTTGTGAATACAGGAACTAACACTAATATTATGTATCCAAATTTGTCATCCGTTCCAACCACACCAACGGTGCAAGAAAGAAAAAATAGAATACATTTAAAGGCATACAAATAATTTTCGAAATTCGATGTTGTCTAGGAGATGTTTAAATTACAGAGATTTTGCTATTTTATTATTTTGAATAATTAAATGAAGAAAAAAATTACGCACCACCAACATGTAAATTCCAGTCTCAATGACTAAAAAATTAAGAGGAATTTTACTTTAAGTTATAAAATCTATAAATAGTAATCCGATTGTAATAGCTACATAATGTTTTTATTGTTTCATAATATTAATCAATTATTTTGTGAACGTTTTCCATGAGGGCCGCTGAGTCAACACAACTTCGACCCGAGACTCACGTCTATCCACCTTGCCCTCATATCACTGACCTAAGCCGACAGTAACCGAGATGGCCAGAGACGTCAACAGTTCCCTCTCAAGGTTGGGAACCCACCACGAGACCACTGACGAGGTTGAGAACCTTGTATGAGACGTTCCCATGAGACGATTAGGCCAATACCAATGTGGCCACTGACAAGGTTGAGAACCTTGTATGAGACGTTCCCATGAGACGATCGTGAAACGATTGGGCCAATACAACTGGGTCAACACAAGATTAATTGAACACCACTAATTAATAATTAGTACACTTTATTAAAATTATTCAATTTTATCAATTTTAAATTTATAGTTATAATGGAAACAATAGGTAGTTAATAAATAGCTATAAACTATTTAGAATTATAACGCAGTAAAATATTAAATAATCTTCAACTTTTGAAAAAAGAAAGGAATAAAATTTAATAGCGATTTATAATTGAATCATATGAATTAAGTAGAACAATAAATTAATGTTTTCAACGACTAGACATTCACTTGGAAACTAATTTCATTTAAGTGTTTAAGAAATGAAAACATAAACATTTGATTTTAGAATTAGAATGTTTTTATTATTTTAAATTTAAGTTCTCAATGACTAAACATTCACTTGGAAACCATTTCCATTTAAGTGTTTAAGAAAGGGAAATAGAAATCTTTATTTCCGGATTTTTCTTCAAAATATTTTAAAATAAATTATTAACAATTATGAGTTTGATGCTTAGGATTATTCGATTTGAACTCTGGAACTAATTATTTAATTTGATATTTAATGTTTTGAATTTTAGGATTGTATGAAATAGGATCGAAAGTTCCAATTTATAGAATCATAAAGTAAGATTACAATTATATTTTAAATATAATATTCTTCTATAATGTTTAAACTGTATTTTAGTTTTAATGGGATTATTTTCGATGTAATTTTCTGAATATGAATAGGATAACTTAGAGATATTAACTGAACTCTAAGTTGAATTAAGATTGTAAACCAAGGTAGGATACATGATTGGAATTGTCACCATACTTTTTGAACATTCAAATTCTATGATGAGAATACTAATCTACTAGCATATCAAATACTAAAACTAAAAATTCTGAATCTATAAAACAATTAATGAATTAATAGTTTATTTTCTTTTGTTTTCATAGAATAATTTGTGTTTCGAACTTTGAAAATTTTTAAGAAATTCTTAGGATATTTTCAAATAAGGTTAGATTGTAGGGGTTTAGTAATGGTATTACTATATATTCTATATAACTACATATATTCCCTATATTTTAATCTAATCTTAGAATTTGTTTACTAACACTTTATAACTAGGAGATGGCACTTGATGTGAGACTTAGTTGCAATTGACCTGTATTAACGGGGGGAGGGAGTGATATTAACAATCGATCTGATTATAACAATCGACCTAATTAATTTACTGATCTATTGTTAATACGCAGAAGTATTTTAATCTTTATAAAGATTATAATCTTTAACAAGATTATAAACTTTATAATCCTGTACTACTCTTCAATAGCTAATCAAGGAAGAGGTGTTAGGAAATTCCAACTCATATTTATGGTTATGTTATTCAGTCCTCATATTTATGGTTATGTTATTCAGTCCCAAACTCATGTGAGAACACTCACATCGACTCATATTTATGACTCTGTTATTCAGATCCAAACTCATGTAAACTCATGCAAGAACACGAATTCAATTATATTATCAACTTGATGTCGCCGTTCTTAACTCTTTGATAAAGCCGAACTTACCACCCAAGACCTGGGAAAACTCTGGGCGCATTTGGCCTTCAACCTCCCTATAAAACCCAATCGAGAATCATTTCATTTGTTCAGTTCTATTCCTTCATCGTCACTCCTTGACGTGTTCGCCGGTACACCGTGTGTCTAACATAAAGTGTTCGAGCTCTACCGATCTAGAACTCTTGATCAGTTAACTCTTGAATAACATTCCATAATAGTGACTGAGTGAATTAAGTGCCGATAGACTTATCTTAATCAAGCTTACTAACACTGTTCAAGGAAGAAATAAACACAAGTTAATTAATCGATATTTTACTCAAACTTTATTCAGTGTAAACCAATTGATTTATTATATTAGATTGTGTTACCGTGTTTTTCATTTACCCCACTTATTGTAATTATTGAATTATAAAGGCAATTGTTATTTATTTTGATCAACTTGATTAACGAAGACTAAGAACCTGCAAATTAACTAAGAAGTCTTTTTCGTCTTTGAGGAAAATAAAACAAAGACTAGAATCAGAGAAAAGAAAGTTAATACGAGGACTGAAAAGAAGTGTCAACAGTTCTCCATTCCATCAGCTGCTTCAGAACTCCAAAGTCTGGGTAAGTGAGCTGTCCATCCGGTGATAGAGTTGGGAGATGGCGTGAAGAACCTTTTCAATTAATCTCATTGTCCAGGATTGAGCACTTTGAAGGTGATGTATTATATAAATGCTAAATAGACTGGCTGTTACAGTGGAAAACTTGCTGAGAATTGATCACATATTTATATCAATTTTGAAGGATTTAATTTTGCAAATTTTGGTAAAATGTTTTCTTCCTAAAAATATGGATTTTTTTAAAGTTCATTATCTTTGTATTAACATGATTAAAAAATAAATGCTCTTATAAATATAAAAGACAAACAAAATAACAAATTGGTATAACACAATCATCATTTGTTCCTCCTACATCATTTTGTTTATTAACTTTGGTCCCAACTGCAATGCAACTAATTAGGTTTTATTCTTTAACATAGCACTTAACGCACTGCAGTTCGTCAGATGGAGTTTGTTAGTGTGGAGAAGCTGCATTGCAGACTAAATAATGCATCAACAAAAATTTAATTTTCATCTACGTTATGGCTTCATTTGGAATTAATATTGCGAAAAGCTGCTTGCTTCATTGCTGTATTTCAATTTATTGACATTAATTCAATTCAAGAGTTTTATTAAATGTATTGTGTTATATATCGAGGCTATGTAATTCGTTATGATATTCGCATCAAAAACTGAATAAAATAACTTCAATTAGAACTGGAATGCTGGTGGAAATGTTAAATAGAATAGCTATGGTAATTATTTGGCTCGTCCGATAATATTCAGTGCCCTTTAAGTAAAGTTATATTCGGCAAATCATATATTACGGTAAATATTGATATAATAATAGTAAAATATAATAGTAAAATATCATAATTTCAGATATTTTCATCAGGATTTTTTTTTACGAATATTGAATTTTCGTAATTTTAGTAGCATTTCGTAAGCTATCCTTACGCGAATGATACACTTTTATTCATTGTTTTTCAAATTATTTTAATGATGTAATAGTGTACATGATATAACCGATAATAGACAGAGAATATGATACGTGAATAGAAGTTATATTATATTATAATGATGTTTCTTTTCAAAATAAAATAAAAAAGTAAGAGAATTTACATTTGGCAGAGCATCCATTACGGTAAATATTTTTCCTATTTTATCTGTATGTATCCCAATTAAGACATTGTAGTCAGGATTATTGTTGAGAATGTACGATAAAAAATAGTACACTATAACATATTCCTAATCTATTATAATTTATAATTAAAATCAACAAACAAACTAAAGTTGTGTTTATACTTCTATGTCTCAAGATTATTTTTCCCAAATGGGAGAGATTAGGAATTACCCTTTTAATGCTTTACCTTAAATCATAATTAGAGAATTTGAAACACTCCACCTCCACCAACTTTGTACAAATCAAAAGACTGCACGGAGATATTATCAGGATCCACTTAAAGCTTAACCAGCTAATATTCTTTCTCATTATTTTAAAGTCAATAAGGGTCACAATGACGTAAATCAGTTCACATATTCGCTCTAGCTGCTACACAGTCGCTGTGGATATACATTGTGATATTTTAGGAGAGTTATACTGTGGGTTAGTCTGAAGTATGACCAGATAAAAGCTAAGGAATATCATCACCTTACAGTCATTCTTACTATTGCAAATTACACACATTTGATGGTGGAAGTTTTGATAATGGAGGAGCTAATTTAAAACTTTAGTAAAGAAAATAATTTTTAGTGATTGGATAACGGATATGATTTCTTTATCACATTTTAGGTCATCAATTCGTCTACATACTTTTAATACTGGGGTTAATAAAATAAATTGAAATAAATAAATAAATAATTATACTTAAATGTAAAATGTGGCAAAAATTATATTTTCTATCTCCAAGGAAAAATATGATTTTTCACTAATAGTGTACTCAGTTTACTAATAGTTTACTCAGTTCACTAATAGTGTACTCAGTTCAATAATAGTGTACTCAGTTCACTAATAGTGTACTCAGTTCACTAATAGTGTACTCAGTTCACTAATAGTGTACTCAGTTCATTAATAGTGTACTCAGTTCACTTATAGAGTACTCAGTTCATTAATAGTATACTCAGTTCAATAGTAGTGTACTCAGTTCACTAATAATCTACTTAGTTCACTTATATTGTACCCATATCTTTAATTTCCATGCATTGTTTCCACCGTATGTTTTCATTAGAATATTCACTACAGCACGTGCAAAAAACCAGAGGATTTATCGTTCATTGATGATCGATTTACTGATGTCAGATAGAAATAAAATGATTGAAAGAGTCGCTTTATTGCGTCGAAACTACTGAAATCTAACAAAAGTATAGGGAATAATTATTGCTAACATTTATTGAAATTGAAGTTATTAAAATTGTGCTATACGCAATTTTACTCAATTTAAAGGTTTTTCTCTTTTCGAGATTGGATGTATGACAACGGAAGGACACATATTTCAATATCAATTTGGTGACTATTGATTATCATTGGATGATATGAAGTGCAAGTACAGTAATTATTATTCTCTATTCAGATATAATAATGATATCAGATATTAATTGACACATTCTTCTCGTACAAAAGTCAGTGCGGAACTGATTTCTCATTAGAGCCTAGAGTTTAAGGGTGGCGGGCTTTCTCCCAGACCACCAGAGGAGGTATGGGAAGGCGTCGGCGTTCCTAGCCACCTGTCCTACTTCCACCCCACTCTACGCGCTACAGACGAGCTATGACTGTAATATTACAACATTCGGCTTTTTTGAAGAAAATTGATTCCCAAATTCTTCTATGACCCCACCATAATTCTCTTTGTTGACAGTATAAATGGGCAGTTGTTACAATCTATTAGAATATTCTCTTTGAATGAATAAATTCATTTCTGTTTTTTCTATTGCCACATTTCGCTAGAAGGTAAATATCGATACACATTTTCCACAATAATATCTTCAATAATGTTATTCTTAGCCTTTAAATGGATTTCCTTGAAGTTATTATGCATTGCCAAAGCTTAGAATATATACATCGATGCAATAAAAAGAATGTCTATTTATTGGTTCCGGTAGAACTATCTTTCCTTTCAATGGGAAAATTACATATTAGTCTTGAATGGAAACTCTTGCATAATGTTCACTGTATACTCAATGTGAAGTAGTCATTTATTATCAAACTGTGACATTTATGTATATAAAAATGTATTCTAGTATCAATTAAAATATTGGAATACACAGAATGTATAACTAACTTAGAGTATCCTTCTAGTATTTTACACAAAATTGCATTACAATAATCAACCAAACTGCAATAAAGTACAAGATCGGATAACTTTAGAATGTATAAAATCTTCATACATATAATTTTATATAAGTAATTCAATTATCGGGCTCATCAATATTCAAAAGGTTTGAATATCAGACGCCTCTATTTTTAGTTTGACATTCGTACCATCACAAGTTGAGTTAGAGTAATAATGAATAAGGAAGTAGCCTCATTGTATTGAATATTTTTTCACTGTATTACTGATGACGTAGACAAAATACTGTTTTGTGATTGGTGTAGAGTGTTAAAATATCAGGTTTTGTCTAACCATACTTGACTCTGATTGGTTCTCACACTTCGCGCTGGACAAACAAATGAAAATAATAATTTTTTGATAATTAATTTAAGAATTTTGCACAAGACGTGTATTGTATTAATATATTTTTAACTGTACAATTTATATTTCTAAATAGTCTTATCGTTATATTCTTATTTTCTTTGAAATTTAGGATCTTCAACTTAACACAAATTATTCATAATTAAGTAAAATAACTAGGTAATCAAAATTAACGTGAATAAAATATGTGAATATTTAATAATTCAATAAAAAAACATTAAAAAAAAATTATATCAAACATATTAGAAAATGAACAATTCCATAAACAAATCATAATTCAAAATAATTCCTTTTATAACTCACCAACATCACCTGAAGTGAAAGAAGTGGATCCAAAGTGTAAGAACAGCAGAAAGAAGATGGCTGACAATGTAGAAGAAAACAATACCGTCTCTTGTAGTTTCTTCATATTGCAGTTCATAGCAACTCCCAAGAAATAATAAATATCACGAGTAAAAATATGTATTTCTTCATTGCTAGGTATATTATGTAACCAAATTACTATCAACCACCATTGCTCATATTTTAGTTCTTAAATTTCACTCAGCATTATATCTGTATCTAAATGAATGTTTATTTGCAAATTACAACTATTACTTAATAAGTAAAACATTTTCAACTTCATCGATTCATTTTATTTGGAAATTAACACTGTATGTTAATGATGAAAAATATATATTAATGGAATAATATATCGTTTTATTTTAAACTGCACTTTAAACTTGAATATGCCTTATAAACAATCAATTAATTATTAAAAAAAAATATTTTAATTCAAATTCTTACCAATGAAAATTATTTTTAAATACATATTTTATACATCACAATTGAAAGCAGTTGAAATTATTATTATTATAGCATCAACTATAAACTCTGAATAAAAAGGATTATTTTCTTTTACAAATGTAAATGAATTAAATTTAAAATAAATTCTGTAATACTCAGGAAGGAAAGTCTCTTGCCAAGCAGATAATGTAATATTATAACAGAGGTTTATTCTTTATAAAATAGAGCTTATAAAAGTTCAAAGAGATTCTGTACTTCATTATAAGTGATTATTTTGCTTGATTTCTCCATGATAAAAGTTATATTTGTTGAATGAAGTTTCTAGAAATGAAGAAGTTATTTAAAGGATTTCAACATTTTGAGGAATGGTACTGCTGGTAAATGTAAAACTGCTTCAAATTTTTAAACCATTAATACCAAAGTAAATCAACTCTTCTATAAGATACAAATGTTATCACACAAGGGATGAACTCTTACGATTGAGAACATTCATACAATATCTATTTACAGTTTAAATACAAATAATTATTGAATACATGTAATTAAAATGGAAATGCAATATAATAGTTTATAGGTCTGATAGAGCAACTCCAGGTAAATTGTCTTTGAGAACATTTGTAAAGTTGACGTCTCTTGATGACTTCTTTTCGTGCACACTGAATATTGACCGATACCTCAGATAATTTAGAGGTAGAGGGGTATCACTGCGCATCATTAATAACCATATTTGTATGTAAATAAAAATAAAAAAATATGAGCTTTAAGCTCTTACTAAAGGCATAAATATTGAATAAGTTGTTATTTAATCACAATTTTGATTAACGATAAACTTACGATCGTAGTAGCTATGCAACTTCATGTGGGGGTATTAAAATAGGGAGAGTGGGTATTTGAAGGGGGGGGGGGGGTTGTGAGAGGTTTTGAATTAAATAATGATTAACAATAAACGTACGATCGTATTATATTACTTGATATAAATAGTTAACTAGTTGCGTAAAATTGAAGTGATAAATTTGTTGTGGATACATTAAATATGTGTTTAAAAAGCAAGTGACAAGTAGATTGGGGAGAGGGCATGTAGAGAGGGAAACACAGACGTTTAGATGAGAGGGAGGAGGATTTTATATGTGGGAGAGGAGAAAATAGATGGTGGAGAGAGGGAAATAGATGGGGAAGAGAGATAATTAAATGAGAAGAGAGGGAGATCTCGACGAGAAGAAAGTGTGATTAAAATGGTAGGAGGGAGGGGGAAAAGGGGTTTAGATAAGGGGGGGAGGGGCATTAAAATGTGGACAGGAGGTATTTTAGGTGGGGCAGATAAGTTGATATATTTATGCAATACGCAGGTAATACCCCTTCATGTGCGCAGTGATACCCCGATGCACTCACTTAAAGTTACACACAAAAAATTGCCAATAAGTTTATTTAGCTTTTATTCCAAAACTGGTTGAGAACCATCCTCATTTATGACCATTTCATCACCAGAAAAAGAGTTTCTCTAGTACCTTTAGTTTTTGAGTAAAAAACAGAGTTTGCGCGATTGTGCGCAGTGATACCCCCTTCCGACTTTATAGTTTCTATGTATATATAAATGTAAATAGCTCCATCATTCTATCTAAAATCAAATCATGAATTCATCACAGAGTTATTATCATTGTAGATTTCAGATCTTCTGTTTGAAAAGAAATTGACATTTGATTGACATATTTTAGCAGCCCGATAAAACATTGTTATGATATTGGGTTAGCAGTCAATGGGTGATTAAACTGTTATAAACTTTATACAGGGTACATGGCGCCAAAAAAAAAGGAAACCCATTTTCAAACTGGTTTATTTTACAAACTATCAAATCTAGAAATATTCTAAAAACACAGTTTTGTTCATTCACTCTTTCTGCATCTATTTTGATAATCTGTTAAAATTTACGACCAAAATTAAACATTCAGCACCGAATTTAAAAAAATGGAAATAAAAAAGGGCTTGCGCGAGAGCGAAAAAACACACAAAATAATTCATAATAGGAATAATTTATTTCCATATGGTAGTAGACTAGTAAAAATTGAATCATACTATTTTTCATTCAATTAACGTTTTTGTTATTGACTCTTTCATTCATGGTAATACATCTTCATCATCAATCACGATAAATGGTTTCTTTGCAGAAACCATTTTGCAAAATTTAGACGGTGCGGTAAATCAGTTCTAAGAGTTCGTGCCTTACGTGCATCTTGAAAGGATAATATCTCAAATCATGTTTACCAATTTGGTTAAATGTAAATTAATTGTTATCTATATTTAACTTCTGATTGATATTTTGTTTTATCAATAAGCTATTCATGAAGAAGATTAATGTTTTCGTGTGTTCATTCATTTCTCCTGCGACATGATTACTTTTTGTTCAAATTTAAAAATTTAAAGTGGTTTCTTCAGTTTTGAACTTATCAACATATGTCAATATGGTTGGTTTTATAGTTGGTGGAAATCTTTCCTGAAAGCATTGTTCAAAATGAGGTTGAAACTGTGTAAAGCTTCCAGCGTTTAATAAAAAAATTGTCACAACAAAAACTCTTCGTTCTTTTGAAAGCTGCATTTATGAGGATTTAGAATAGGAAAATAAAATTAACGGCGAAATAATCTTACAAAGATATCAATTTTATCTTCAAGAACCAACTTTCAAATGGTTCTGGGGGGTGATGATGAATTTGTTACAAAAAATAGTAGAATTTAATGTTTTTACATCCATATGAAATGAATTATGCCTCATATGATTTTTTTCGTATATTTCATCCTCGCGAAAGCCCTTTTTATTTACCTTTTTTTAATTAACTGCTGGATGTTTTATTTTTGTCGTAGCTTTTAACAAATTATCAAAATATTTACAGAAAAAATAAATGAATAAAACTGTTTTTAGAAAAATTCTAGCTTTAATTGTTTGTAAAATAATCTGGTTTGAAAATGGGTTTCCTTTTTTTGTGCCACCCTGTATATTGAATGATATGATTAGTTTAGTCTAATTACTTTATCAACAAAAGGTATTCTTTCCGTCACATGCTAATTGCAAGCAATTATTTGCCGATAGAAAGTTGAACTGTGTCACGAGTCATTGGTCTTCTATTCCTCTGGTTTGGACATCTAATGACCCAAGAAGTTACAAAAACTTCTAAGAGTCCAATTTAGAGGTGAGAGAGAGTCTCTGCATCTAATTAGAGGTGATTGGATTAAAAATCTTCTTCGGGAGATACACTCACAGACTAAAAGTTATTTCTAATCAAGAAAATTAGTTGCGACTTTGAAGTCCTTTGTAATTGGTACAAATCAGTAATGAGAAAATCTAACTGCAGCTTTTCGTCTCAAAACATCTCCGGTGTTATTGAAATTAATTTATGTTAATTAATAGCTTGAAGAAGAATTTTGGAGCAAAGTTCATAGATAAGAGAATTAGAAACAAAATTGAAAATACATTATTAATTTTGTTACAAAATTCTTTGTTCATATACACTAGCGGACAAAAATGTGGGAGATTCAGTTTTTTCACCATTTCTGCAATATTTTCCAATGGATTTAAATAATTTTTACAATCAATGTAGCCACTTATTAGTGTTAATAATGATATAAAATTTCAGCTTAATATGTAGGATAGAAAAAAACTTATGGAGAAGTCAATTTTTTTCTCAAAATCACAGTGCCAAAAGTGTGGGAGAATGTTAGAAAAAATACTATTTAAAGGCAGTTTAAAGTCAGTTTAAACACATTTCACACTATGGCAATGAAGAATAAGTCGATTGCACCACTTTGCTAACATTTAGCTGGTTACATCATAACAATGGCACCGAAAATGACCGATTCCATGAAAAGAAGAATTGTACAACTTTATGAAGATAAAAATTCAATCCAGAAGATAGCCGAGGAATTGCAGTTGTCCAAAAGTGTTGTGGGAAGAATAAAAAAGGACTACAAGGAGACTGGGAAACTTTCACCACCGAAGAAGAAGGGTAGACCGCGAAACTCCACTCCTAGAGACGATAGGATCATGAGAAAATGGCACTGATGGATACTTTTCAGACGGCAGCAGGTATTTCTTGTGAAATGAGTACCTCCTACGATGTCAATGTTTCTAGTAGAACCGTGTCAGACGCCTCGGCGAAATTGGCCTCTTTACAAGGTCATCCACGAAGAAGCCTTTGATTAGCCTCAAAAACAAGAAAGTTCGATTGAGCTTTGCCGAAGATCATGTACTCTGGACCGACCATCAGTGGCAAAATGTATTTTTTTCCGATGAAAGTAAGTTCAATCTATTTGGATCTGACGGGAAAAAATATGTAAGAAGATTTTGTCACGAAAGATTCGATAAAAAGGCACCAAGAAAACAGTCAAGTTTGGTGGGGGCAGCTTAATGGTGTTCGGCATGATTTCATGAGAAGGGTCGACTGATTCTCGTCCGTCTAAACACCAGAGTTAATGGAACCATCTACAAGAACTTGTTACGAGATCATGTCATCCCAATACTTAGACGTTCTTCTGCGAATCGCCCATTTTCATGCAGGTTAACGCCCCCTGCCACAAAGCTAAACACGTGATGGAGTTTCTTCGGGAGCAAAATGTAGCTGTAATAGACTGCCCCTGCAAAGTCCAAACCTAATTCCATAGAAAACCCTGTAGTCCACTTTGGGGAAGAATGTGAGTGCCAGGAATCCCAACAACACTGAAGATCTTTGGCTCAAACTCAAACAAGAGTGGGCGAAAGTGTCACGAGATGATTGTCGCCGTCTCATTCAATACTGTGGTAGAAGGTGT
>CANNZV010006673.1:0-16098 GCA_947561585.1 Caprella mutica | reverse complement strand
ATAGGCTCAGGCGCGTATACAAGGGGGGGGCATTTGAGGCAGATGCCCCCCCCTTGAGGTCTGAACTCTTTAAAAATAAATCTACGGATAAATAAAAATTTATGGATTAATCCTCAAAATTGAAGAAATGTCAATTATTTGATTATTTTTAATTGCTTTTGACATGGTTGAACTCAGTATTCTATCAAAATCGTCCTTTATAAATTGCGAAATGGGAGAAATTAAATTGCTTCAAGTCGTATTAGGTATAAGCCATTTTGTTCATAGAGAGTGGATTTCTATCACCCTATTAATATTAGCATTGTTCTTCAATTTGAGAAGAAAAGACTCGTCCTGTATAATGTAGCTTGCCAAAACACCTTCTTCTTCAACAGTACGCCGAAAATTCATGCTTTCCCAAGATAAATGGAAGGGTTGCTAAATCTTACCACTTGAAAAAGTTCACAAGAGTTTGTGGTCTATGCAATGAAACTGGTTCTATCCACAAGAAAAAGCAAAAAAAAACACAAACTGCGATTCAGGAGGTGAAGTTTCTTTAAAGAAACCACTAGTTTTTCTCTCAGAAAAGCTTTTCAACATATTTCATCCACACCAAAACCACGTGGTGGAGGATCGTGATACATTCATTTAGTTTCCGTTTTAATCATTGAACTTCAGTTCGACCATTAATGAAAACCACATAAATAGCGGTTTTGTGAGTGGATTATGCAGCAACCATCCAACATTGCCAATTGAATCGTTTGGACAGACGAGAAGTTAATTTGCCTCCATCAAAAAATACGAATGGAAATCCTCGAAATATCTGGAAAACAAATGAAAGGTATGATGCTAAGGTAATGATCTTCGTTGCAATTATTAATGGAATGGTTCCAATTGTTCAAGCATTCCTTAACGAATATGGCAACTTGTTACCAGTTATTGGTTTTCAAAACTCTGATTGCTCCATCACATTATTTGGCCCAGCCTGCAACTTCTTCACTTTGGTGGATGCAAGACTACATTGCACAAATACAGCTCTAGAATTTGAGGAAAAGTTTCGAGGTCGAGTGATTAGCAGAATTACGGAAATAAAATTCCTGGTCAGCACACAGTCCAGATTTCAACTCTTTATACTTTGGCATATGGGCTGCTGCACAAAATCGAGTTTATAAGTTTATATATATAAAAAAAACAGATCCCAATGAGTCTCTTATACAATGTGTTCAAATCTCCGTTCAAAAATATAACAATTAGACTCTCAAGAAAGTATGCAAGAATGTTCTGAAGCGTGCTTCGTTCTGTCTTCATATCAGAGGGGGTCATTTTCAACAACTTTGGTAGGACCTCAGGAGATGTGCCTCATATGATATAAGACAATAAATGTTGAATAATAATAAAAAATCCTATCTTTTCCTACAACGTGATGCATCTATAATGGTATTTGACTTATTTTTAAGTGCTTTTAATTCGCAATTAAAAAATTACGTTATCTGATGAAACACAGTGTAGCAGTATGGTTTTGATTATATTTTCTGAAGCCAATAATTGAATACTGTGATAAAGTAATTAACTATCAGTCTATTAGACTTGATATACAGCTTATGGACTATACAATACATCCACTAACACACTGTGTTCCATCAGAAACGACATTTTTAAATTGCAAATTAGAAGCACTTCTAATGCATCAATTGTCATCATAGATACACCACGTTGATGAAAAAGAAAGTATTATTATTAAACATTTATTTTCCTATATATATGGCTATATCATATGAACCACATCTCCTGTGGCCCTACTGAAGTTGTTGAGAATGACCTCCTCCAGCCAGAACGAAGCAAACTTCGAAACATTCTTTCAAATTTCTCAGGGGTCTCCAGGTTATATCTTTCAGCGAAATTTGAACACTTTGTATAAGAGAAACAATAAAATATTCTTTTTCATTTATAAACTCGAGTTTGTGCAGCAGCCAAGAAGTGAAAATCCAAAGGGTTGAGATATTGATTGTGTGCTTGCCAGGAATTTTCCGTTCCTCTGCTAATGAATCGACCTCTAACCTTTTCAATAAGAAATTCTAGAACTGCATTTGTTCAATGTGGTGGAGCGCCGTCTTGCATCCACCAAAGTGAAGAACGAGTTGCAGTATGGCCCAATTAAGGGGTGCTAGTTTGGTATGCGATCTATGAGGTTAATGTGATCTGATAATACATTAGTATTTTTATTTTAATAATTTTGATAATTTTTCTTTTTAAGTAACTGTGATACAAAACAAACAATATAAACGAGATGATATTGTCACAATGCATTAAAAGTAAAAGAAAAAATCATATATTAATTGCTTATTTGTACTTTATATTCAAATAAGTTTGGTAGGATGTAGTTTATATAATGATATTTTCTTGAAGTATTTCCATAATAAGGCTTTGCATATGTAAATGGTATATAATTATTTAAGGAAATAAAATACTATATATATTTGGTATCTCGTATACCTGTTTGTATCTTTTATATTTGCTAATAAATTCTAAATAGATCGCATGCCAAACAAGAAAATGATGATCAGATCGCATAGCAAACTAGCACCAAATAATGTCCTGGAGCAATCTGAGATATGAAACACCATTAACCGATGACAAGTTGCCATCATCATCAAGGAAGATTATAGATTATATCCATTCAATTGATAATGGCAACACAATTATTACCTTAGCATCATACCTATCATTTATTCCGTTGATATTTCAGGAATTTTCATTAGTGTACCTGACGATCCTCCACAACGGAGTTATGGTTGGTGAAATCTGCTGAGAAACTGGCAGTTCTGGGGGGTTCTTCATAGAAACTCTTCATCTCCTGAATCACTGTTTCTGTTCTTTTTGGTTTTGTTATCATTTGCTTTTCTTGTGAATAGAACCAGTTTCATTGAATAGACCACGAAGTCTTGTGAACTTTTTCAGGTGGTAAGATTTATCCGCCCTTCCACTTGTCATGGAGTGAAGCATGAATTTTCGGCGTACTGTTGAAGAAGAAGGTGTTTGGCAAACTACAGAGTACAGGATGATGCATTTCTTTTCAAACTGAAAAACATTTTCAAGGTTTAAGAAAAATGCTAATATTAATAGGATAAAATCCATTCTTTATACTTTATGAACATAATGACGTCCTCCCATTTCGCAATTTAAAAAATGACGCTTCTGACGGAACACAGTGAAAGCATGTTCAAAGCAATTAAAATAATCAAATAACTGACCAGTCTGAGGAATTTTCCGTAGATTTTTTTCATTCAGAAACGTTAAATTTTTTGAAAAGTGCCCCCCCCTTGACCGAATCCTAGATACGCCCCTGAATAGGCTATACATTTTCGAGGCAACCTGGACCCTCCTTACCTGACCCAACCAATGGATCCATTGGTTAAATTAAGGCTTCCATAGTTGAGCATGGGCGATCTATGGTTACGCGATCAATGGATCCATAAATGAGAACGATCGATCGATATCGCTGATCGATCATTCGCGCATGACATATGTCCGTACTTCTAACTGGTTTCGATTACATTTTATGGCATGTAAATTTGAGATGATGTGGTAATAGGTACATACGTTGATAAATTTAAAAGTATGAACTTAAAATGAAGTTTGTATAGCAATAAAATATTTGTTTAAATATCAAAAAACAATAAGCACCAACCTATTTATATACGTAAATGTAAATCAGTTCTGATATAAAATATTCCGAGTTCTAGTGTAGAGAACACCTGTCATTGCATAATAGGATAAAAAATGAATAGGACTACCTTTGGTGAAGAGGATGTGAAGAGGCATCTGAGGAAGATAAAAGGGGGGAAGAGAGGTGGACTGGATGCTATTAGGCCTGAAATGTTTAAATGGTTGAGTGAAAGTCAGATGAGTGTTAGAGAATTGACAGAGTGCTTTAATAGTATAGTTACTGAGAGCTTGGTTCCTGAACATTGGAATAAATCTAAGACTGTGCTGATTCCAAAGAAAACTAAACCTACTATCTCAGACTTGCGTCCCATTACACTGAATGACGTCTCCTATAAAGTTTTTATGAGTTTAATCAAGGAAAAGATCTTTAACCATATGAAGGAGCAGAAATGTATTCTGGACTTGCAAGCAGGATTTACAGAAGGGAAGAAAATTGAAGACAACTTGTTGGTCCTAAGATATTGTATCAGTGAGTCATATCGGATGAAAAGACCATTATTTGTAACTGCCATCGACTTTGCAAAAGCTTTTGATTCAATTGATAGGAAGAATATTGTTAGAGTATTAATTAAGTATAAGTGTGACCCTATCATAATTGAATTGATAGCACAAATTTATTCGGATGATAGGAGTGAAATATGGTTCCAGGACAGAAATGTGGGTGAAGTGGGAATATCAAGTGGCATACGACAGGGTTGCACCGTTTCTCCTTGGCTTTTCGTGATGCTAATGAATGAGGTCATTGAAAAATTGGTATTAGCGAAGATAGGCTTCAGAAATGATAAAATCAAAATACCTGTTCTGATGTTTGCAGATGACGGATTGTTATTAGCGCAGACAGTGGGAGATATGAGAGTATTAATTAGAAGTGTAAATGAGGTGGCTGATGAGTTAGGGATGAGGATAAACAAGAATAAGAGTATAGCTTTAGTATTTAACAGTGAAAGAGGTTTTCGTGAAATTGAGGGAATAAAGGTTGGAATGAGTATGAAATATTTGGGTATCACAGTGAATACAGGTAGGGATTTCTTCAAATTACACAAGGAGAATAAGATCAAGGAGAGCAGAAGGTTCTCAAACTTAACTTATTCAGTAGTACAGAAAAGTTGTAATAAGGTGTTAATTGGAAAAACCTATTGGAAGAGCATTGTTTTACCATCTCTTCTGTTTGGAAACTCGATTGTGACTTGGAATAAGGGTGAACTAAAGGAGCTTCAACGAGAGGAGAACAAAGTATGGAGATTTATCTTAGGTGGACCAGCTTTTGTTGCCATTGCAGCTTTGAGGGGAGATCTGGGAGCATCAAATATGGTAAATAGAGACATGAAGGCAAAACTGAAATACACTAAAAGCTTAATGGAACATGAAGAGAATGAATTGGCAAGAATAGTGTTTAATGATATGTACAATAAAAATAAGGATAAGATGGTGAAAATGGTGAGACAGTACATGAGTGACATAGGTGTTGAGGATCTGGAGGAGTTGAGTACTGTTTCAACAGCAGAAATTGATAAGAGAGTAAATGAACTGGATCAGATGAAGTGGAGGAATGAGATGACGGGAATGACAACTTTGGAGTGTTACAGACAACATAAAACGGAAATCAATCAAGAACATTTTTATGATAATACGTGGGAGTCCGTACTTTTATTCAGATTAAGGAGCAATTCACTGAGCTTGGGATGGCGAAAGAGATTTGTGGGGGAGAGTACAGTTTGCAGGATGTGTGATGATGGCGTGGAGGAGACTTTACAACACTTCATACAATACTGTGATTGCTATGAAGATCTCAGGATGGCTCACAGTGTTCATAATAAGACACTGCCTCAGATACTTCTTTTTACTGATGGATGTGAGGCTAAGAATGTGAAGAAGTTGATTGGTAAAATGTGGAGAAGAAGAGAGAATAGACGAAGGGAAATTAGAGTGAATGAATAGAAAACTGAGAAGAGAGAATAGATGAAGGGAAATTAGAGTTTGGTAGGAAATGGTTGGTATGTTGTATTTTAGATAGGTAGTTTATAGGTCTCCTTACTCTACACAATAGTAGAGTATAGAGAGACCTGTTTGAATGTTGATGTGTATAGGTAGTGTGTGAATGGAAATGAGTGTTATATTTTCTTAGATTGGTAGTTTATAGGTCTCCTTACTCTACACAATAGTAGAGTATAGAGAGACCTGTTAGAATGTTGATGTGTATAGTTAGTGTGTGAATGGAGATGAGTGTTATATTTTCTTAGATAGGTAGTTTATAGGTCTCCTTGCTCTACACAATAGTAGAGTATAGAGAGACCTGTTAGAATGTTGATGTGTATAGTTAGTGTGTGAATGGAGATGAGTGTTATATATTTTCTTAGATAGGTAGTTTATAGGTCTCCTTGCTCTACACAATAGTAGAGTATAGAGAGACCTGTTAGAATGTTGATGTGTATAGTTAGTGTGTGAATGGAGATGAGTGTTATATATTTTCTTAGATTGGTAGTTTATAGGTCTCCTTGCTCTACACAATAGTAGAGTATAGAGAGACCTGTTAGAATGTTGATGTGTATAGTTAGTGTGTGAATGGAGATGAGTGTTATATATTTTCTTAGATAGGTAGTTTATAGGTCTCCTTGCTCTACACAATAGTAGAGTATAGAGAGACCTGTTAGAATGTTGATGTGTATAGTTAGTGTGTGAATGGAGATGAGTGTTATATATTTTCTTAGATAGGTAGTTTATAGGTCTCCTTGCTCTACACAATAGTAGAGTATAGAGAGACCTGTTAGTGAATTTAGAATGGAAAGTGTGTAGTGTGAGAGTGAAATAAATATGTGTATGTGTGTATGTATATATATATATATATATATATATATATAAGGCGGAATAGGTTGATAGGGCGACAAAAAATAAATAAATCGACCGTTAGGTAATCCTGCGCCTCTAAGGCTACCAATTACGGTCGCCCTTATTTACAACCGTCTAAAACTTTTCTATTACTCATTTTACAGCTGTATGGTTTTGCATGCTAAAAGATCTACCTCACATCTCTTTGTAAACCAAAAATCATATTCCAGGATTTTACATGAAAAAAGTTATAGTGGTACCAAATGGGTGTATGACTTTTTCCGTATATTCAGAGAAAAGTTGCCTTAAATCGGGTATAAAATTGAATAATTAAGGACTCCATGGTATAAAATCGATCATAACTTTTAAAGTTTTCATTAGATTATTAAAATTTTGATACCATTCAATAGATTTTCACGATTCGAACAAATTGATACTAATATCATCGAATTTGGTGAAGTGTGACGAAAGTTATTCAACATATATAAGAGGTATATTTGGTTTTGGTGTCCATAAAAGTTGAAAATTCGCTTCTTGGATTCCTTCACAAACATCAATTGGAGGTTAAACTCACTCAGAATTAAGATAATTGATCATATTTCGATTTAATTTAGTAAATAAAAATATTATGTGTATTACAAAATTATTTTGAAATATAAAGAAAGGAATAGAAAGCTAAATGGACATAAAATTTGTAAAGATTACACGTTTGCTATTTATGTTAATGTTACCCCTCAAATATTAGAGAGTTTTCAAATCAAAGAAAATCTTTTGAAGCAGGATAACTGAAATAATATCGCCTCTGGGTGGTAATACTTGGTGAACACCAAAGACTATTAGCATTTTGATATTGTATTTCACATATTTTTGTATTTATTTATCAAATAATTAGTGTATTTTCCCGTTAAAAATGACGGGTTATCAATAGTATTAATACTGATATAGCTTATTAACCCGTTAAAAGTGTAGTTTCTCGTTTAAATATAAACATAAAAATTATAAGATCATATCAATACAGTCTCTTGTGTTACCTTTTTCATGTTAAACATGATATTATCTAATTTTTCTTGTATGATAGAATTTGTTTAACTGTCCGATAATTCATAATTCATCCTATTTGATTCGCATAATGAAGAAATAAATTTTCTCTTACCTCAAATATTTGAGTACAAGAAGGTCTCGCTTTAGTTACACCTCACTTTAATTTAAAGTGGTACTAATTTCGAGTCTTGTCTCCAAATGAATACCATTTACGGACATAGAAAACGGAGACAAGTTTTTGTGATTATTTCACCATAACTCTCAAAATTAATCAAAATTATAATCCAGATGGGTTTATTAGAAGAAGCTGGTTCAGAAATTCAATGTGTCCCAATTTAGGTATGTTCAGTGTTATCACACGGTTCCATATTTTCGAAAACGTAAAATTCATTTCAATTGGTATTCATAAAACCAATTAGAATAGAAGTTGAATAATCATATTATAATTCTGCTTGTTCCTTCCTTAGGCCCCTTCACACTTGCGTTTCTCAACGCCGAGATAGAAAAAAGGCTCATGGCAAAATGTTTAGCTGCAATTGATTTAAACGGATCCCTTCATAATTGCGTTACAAAAATGCTGCAATTTTTCTAACGCAAGTGTTAAGGGCTCGGTTAAAATCAATTGCAGCTAAACTTTCTTGCCATGAGCAGTATTTCTAATGCGGCGTTGAGAAAAGCAATTGTGAAGGGGGCCTTAGTGAGTGAGTCAGTCCGTCCATTACGCTTTCAGTAATAATAAGATATATGTATGATAGGTAACATGTGCAGTAACGATAGATAAATTGATAATGTATGAATTGACAATAGGTAACATTTGCAGTGCCGATAGATAATGTATGCAGTGTCGATAGATAACATGAGCAGTGACGATAGAATCTGATAATGTATGCATTGACGATAGGTAACATGTGCAGTGACGATAGAAAATGTATGCAGTGATGATTGGTAACATGTGCAGTGACGATAGATAATGTTTGCAGTGACGATAGATAATGTATGTAGTGATGATAGATAACATGTGCAGTGACGATAGATAAATTGATAATGTATGAAGTGACAACAGGTAACATTTGCAGTGCCGATAGATAATGTATGCAGTGTCGATAGATAACATGAGCAGTGACGATAGAATCTGATAATGTATGCATTGACAATAGGTAACATTTGCAGTGACGATAGAAAATGTATGCAGTGATGATTGGTAACATGTGCAGTGACGATAGATAATGTTTGCAGTGACGATAGATAATGTATGTAGTGACGATAGATAACATGTGCAGTGACGATAGATAAATTGATAATGTATGAAGTGACAATAGGTAACATTTGCAGTGCCGATAGATAATGTATGCAGTGATGATTGGTAACATTTGCAGTGACGATAGATAATGTATGCAGTGACGATAGGGAATATTTGCAGTGACGATAGATAATGTATGCAGTGTCGATAGGTAACATGTGCAGTGACGATAGGTAACATGTGCAGTGACGATAAATAATGTATGTAGTGACGATAGGTAACATTTGCAGTGACGATAGATAATGTATGTAGTGACGATAGGTAACATTTGCAGTGACGATAGATAATGTATACAGTGACGATAGGTAACATGTGCAGTGACGATAGATAATGTATGCAGCAGTGACGATAGATTACATGTGCAGTGACGATAGGTAACATATGTGCAGTGACGATACGTAACATGTACAGTGAGGATAGATAAAGTATGCAGTGACTACAGGAAACATGTGCAGTGACGATATATAATGTATACAGTGACGATAGGTAACATGTACAATGACGATATATAATGTATGCAGTGATGACAGGAAACATGTGCAGTGACAATAAATAGTGTATGTTATGACGATAGGTAACATGTGCAGAGACCATCTATAAATTGATAATGTATGAAGTGACGATAGGTGAAATTCGCAGTGACAATATAAAATGTATGCATTGGCGATAGGTAACATGTGCAGTGACGACAGGTAACATTTGCAGTGACGATAGATAATGTATGCAGTGGCGTTAGGTAACATGTGCAGTGACGACAGGTAACATTTGTAGTGACGATAGATAACATATGCATTGACGATAGGTAACATGTGCAGTGACGACAGGTAACATTTGCAGTGACGATAGATAATGTATGCAGTCACGATAGATAATGTATGCAGTGACGATAGGTAACATGTGCAGTGACGATAAGTTACACTTGCAGTCACAATAGATAATGTATGCAGTGTCGATAGGTAACATTTGCAGTGACGATAGGTAATGTATGCAGTGACGATACGTAACATTTGCAGTGACGATAGATAATGTATGCAGTGATGATA
Organism: Caprella mutica; assembly: GCA_947561585.1. Taxonomy (NCBI): domain Eukaryota; kingdom Metazoa; phylum Arthropoda; class Malacostraca; order Amphipoda; family Caprellidae; genus Caprella; species Caprella mutica. Next base: position 6,183 of record CANNZV010006673.1, on the reverse strand, counting down.
GATAATGTATGCAGTGACGATACGTAACACGTAAAGTGACGATAGATAATGTATGCAGTGGCGATAGGTAATATGTGCAGTGACGATAGGTAACATTTGCAGTGACGATAGATAATGTATGCTATGACGATAGGTAACATGTACAATGATGATATATAATGAATGCAGTGACGACAGGAAACATGTGCAGAGACCATTGATAAATTGATAATGTATGAAGAGACGATAGGTGACATTCGCAGTGACGATAGATAATGTATGCATTGACGATAGGTATCATGTGTAGTGACGATTCGTAACACGTGCAGTTACGATAGATAATGTATGCAGTGGCGTTAGGTAACACGTGCAGTGATGATTCGTAGCACGTGCAGTGACGATAGATAATGTATGCAGTGACGATAGATAATGTATGCAATGACGATATATAATGCATGCTTTAACGATAGGTAACATGTGCGTATGAAGAGACGATAGGAGACATTCGCAGTGACAATATAGAATGTATGCATTGACGATAGGTAACATGTGCAGTGACGATACGTAACACTTACAGTGACGATAGATAAAGTATGCAGTGGCGATAGGTAACATGTGCAGTGAAGATAGATAATGTATGCAGTGACGATAGATCATGTATGCTTTGACGATAGGTAACATTTACAATGACGATATATAATGTATGCAGTGACGACAGGAAACATGCGCAGTGACAATATATAATGTATGCTACGACGATAGGTAACATGTACAGAGACCATCGATAAATTGATAATGTATGAAGTGACGATAGGTGACATTCGCAGTGACGATAGATAATGCATGCATTGACGATGGGTTACATGAGTAGTGACGATTCGAAACACGTGCAGATACGATAGATAATGTATGCATTGACGATAGGTAACATGTGCAGTGACGATAGGTAACACGTGCAGTGATGATAGATAATGTTTGCATTGACGATAGATAACATGTGCAGTGACGATAGATAAATTGATAATGTATGCAGTGACAATAGATAACATTTGCAGTGACGATAGATAATTTATGCAGTGACCATAAGTAACATTTGCAGTGACGATAGATAGTGTATACAGTGACGATAGGAAACAAGAGCAGTGACGATACGTAACACTTGCAGTGACGATAGATAATGTATGCAGTGACGAAAGGTAACTTTTGCAGAGACGATAGATAATGTATGCTTTGACGATAGGTAACATGTACAATGACGATATATAATGAATGCAGTGACGACAGGTAACATTTGCTGTGACGATTGATAATGTATGCTTTCACGATAGGTAACATGTACAATGACGATATATAATGTATGCAGTGACGACAGGTAACATTTGCAGTGACGATTGATAATGTATGCTTTGACGATAGGTAACATGTACAATGACGATATATAATGTATGTAGTGACGACAGGTAACATTTGCAGTGACGATAGATAATGTATGCAGTGACGAAAGGTAACTTTTGCAGAGACAATAGATAATGTATGCTTTGACGATAGGTAACATGTACAATGACGATATATAATGAATGCAGTGACGACAGGTAACATTTGCTGTGACGATTGATAATGTATGCTTTCACGATAGGTAACATGTACAATGACGATATATAATGAATGCAGTGACGACAGGTAACATTTGCTGTGACGATTGATAATGTATGCTTTCACGATAGGTAACATGTACAATGACGATATATAATGTATGCAGTGACGACAGGTAACATTTGCAGTGACGATTGATAATGTATGCTTTGACGATAGGTAACATGTACAATGACGATATATAATGTATGCAGTGACGACAGGTAACATTTGCAGTGACGATTGATAATGTATGCTTTGACGATAGGTAACATGTACAATGACGATATATAATGTATGCTATGACGATAGGTAACATATGCAGAGACCATCGACCAATTGATAATGTATGAAGTGACGATAGCTGACATTCGCAGTGACGATAGATAATGCATGCATTGACGATGGGGTACATGAGTAGTGACGATTCGAAACACGTGCAGATACGATAGATAATGTATGCAGTGACGATAGGTAACATGTGCAGTGACGATAGGTAACACGTGCAGTGATGATAGAAAATTTTTGCATTGACGATAGATAACATGTGCAGTGACGATTGATAAATTGATAATGTATGCAGTGACGATAGATAACATTTGCAGTCGCGATAGATAATGTATGCAGTCACGATAGATAATGTATGCAGTGACGATAGGTAACATGTGCTGTGACGATAAGTTACACTTGCAGTCACGATGGATAATGTATGCTTTCACGATAGGTAACATGTACAATGACGATATACATATAATGTATGCAGTGACGACAGGTAACATTTGCAGTGACGATTGATAATGTATGCTTTGACGATAGGTAACATTTGCAGTGACGATAGGTAATTTATGCAGTGACGATACGTAACATTTGCAGTGACGATAGATAATGTATGCAGTGGCGATAGGTAACATGTGCAGTGACGATAGGTAACATTTGCAGTGACGATAGATAATGTATGCTATGACGATAGGTAACATGTACATTGAAGATATATAATGTATGCTTTAACGATAGGTAACATGTACAGAGACCATTGATAAATTGATAATGTATGAAGAGACGATAGGTGACATTCGCAGTGACGATATATAATGTATGTAGTGACGATAGGTAACATGTGCAGTGACGATACGTAACACTTGCAGTGACGATAGAAAATGTATGCAGTGGCGATAGGTAACATTTGCAGTGACGATAGGTAACATGTGCAGTGACGATAGGTAACATTTGCAGTGACGATAGATAACATGTGTAGTGACGATAGCTAACATTCGCAGTGACGATAGATAACATATGCAGTGACGATAGATAACATATGCAGTGACGATAGATAACATATGCAGTGACGATAGGTAACAAGAGCAGTGACGATACGTAACACTTGCAGTGACGATAGATAATGTATGCAGTGACGAAAGGTAACATGTGCAGTGACGATAGATAACATATGCAGTGACGATAGATAACATATGCAGTGACGATAGGTAACATTTGCAGTGACGATAGGTAACATGTGCAGTGACGATAGATAACATATGCAGTGACGATAGGTAACATGTGCAGTGACGATAGATAACATATGCAGTGACGATAGATAACATCCCAATCAGAAAATTAAGGTTGGCAGAAAAGCCATTATGGTCGGGCTGCCGTACCCAATATGGTTGCCAATATAGGTGCCAAAAGTCCGCTTTGCCAACCATAATTACGGTTGGTAAGCCAACCATACGCCGCCTATATATGAGTGACGTGCCAATCATACTCCGCCTATACATACATAGACGGAGTATGGTTGGCTCACCAACCATAATTATAGTTGGCTAACCAACCATAATTATGATCGGCAAAGCGGACTTTTGGCACCTATATTGCCAACCATATTGGGTACGGCAGCCCGACCATAATGGCTTTTCTGCCAACCTTAATTTTTTTTGGTTGGGTATTGGATTAAATGAAAATATATAAATTATTTTTATTAAGAGGATATTGTAAGCTGTGAAATAATATTTACAAAGATATATTTAACACATGAAATATAGCTGCTAATTATATGGAATAGATGTATTATGAAATGCCACAAAAATAGACATCCATGGGTTAGACTTAAGACCTACACAGTCAGTCTGCTTACCCATGGATAAGAGACCTACACAGTCAGTCTGCTTACCCATGGATAAGAGACCTACACAGTCAGTCTGCTTACCCATGGATAAGAGACCTACACAGTCAGTCTGCTTACCTATGGATATGAGACATACACAGTCAGTCTGCTTACCCATGGATAAGAGACCTACACAGTCAGTCTGCTTATCCATGGATAAGAGACCTACACAGTCAGTCTGCTTACCCATGGATAAGAGACTTACAAAGTCAGTCTGCTTACCCATGGATAAGAGACCTACACAGTCAGTCTGCTTACCCATGGATAAGAGACCTACACAGTCAGTTATCTATCGTCACTGCACATGTTATCTATCGTCACTGCACATGTTATCTATCGTCACTGCATATGTTATCTATCGTCACTGCATATGTTATCTATCGTCACTGCACATGTTATCTATCGTCACTGCATATGTTATCTATCGTCACTACACATGTTATCTATCGTCACTACATATGTTATCTATCGTCACTGCACATGTTACCTATCGTCACTGCATATGTTATCTATCGTCACTGCATATGTTATCTATCGTCACTGCACATGTTACCTATCGTCACTGCATATGTCATCTATCGTCACTGCATATTTTATCTATCGTCGCTGCATATGTTACCTATCGTCACTGCACATGTTATCTATCGTCACTGCACATGTTATCTATCGTCACTGCACATGTTATCTATCGTCACTGCATATGTTATCTATCGTCATTGCATATGTTATCTTTCGTCACTGCATATGTTACCTATCGTCACTGCATATGTTATCTATCGTCACTGCATATGTTATCTATCGTCACTGCACATGTTACCTATCGTCGCTGCATATGTTACCTATCGTCACTGCATATGTTATCTATCGTCACTGCATATGTTATCTATCGTCACTACACATGTTATCTATCGTCACTGCATATGTTATCTATCGTCACTGCACATGTTACCTATCGTCACTGCACATGTTACCTATCGTCACTGCATATGTTATCTATCGTCACTACACATGTTATCTATCGTCACTGCATATGTTATCTATCGTCACTGCACATGTTACCTATCGTCACTGCACATGTTACCTATCGTCACTGCATATGTTATCTATCGTCACTGCATATGTTATCTATCGTCACTGCATATGTTATCTATCGTCACTGCATATGTTATCTATCGTCACTACACATGTTATCTATCGTCACTGCATATGTTATCTATCGTCACTGCACATGTTACCTATCGTCACTGCACATGTTACCTATCGTCACTGCATATGTTATCTATCGTCACTGCATATGTTATCTATCGTCACTGCACATGTTACCTATCGTCACTGCATATGTTATCTATCGTCACTGCATATGTTATCTATCGTCACTACACATGTTATCTATCGTCACTGCATATGTTATCTATCGTCACTGCACATGTTACCTATCGTCACTGCAAATGTTACCTATCGTCACTGCATATGTTATCTATCGTCACTGCATATGTTATCTATCGTCACTGCACATGTTACCTTTCGTCACTGCATACATTATCTATCGTCACTGCAAGTGTTACGTATCGTCACTGCTCTTGTTACCTATCGTCACTGCATATGTTATCTATCGTCACTGCATATGTTATCTATCGTCACTGCATATGTTATCTATCGTCACTGCGAATGTTAGCTATCGTCACTACACATGTTATCTATCGTCACTGCAAATGTTACCTATCGTCACTGCACATGTTACCTATCGTCACTGCAAATGTTACCTATCGCCACTGCATACATTTTCTATCGTCACTGCAAGTGTTACGTATTGTCACTGCACATGTTACCTATCGTCACTACATACATTATATATCGTCACTGCGAATGTCACCTATCGTCTCTTCATACATTATCAATTTATCAATGGTCTCTGCACATGTTACCTATCGTTAAAGCATACATTATATATCTTCAATGTACATGTTACCTATCGTCATAGCATACATTATCTATCGTCACTGCAAATGTTACCTATCGTCACTGCACATGTTACCTATCGCCACTGCATACATTATCTATCGTCACTGCAAATGTTACGTATCGTCACTGCACGTGTTACGAATCATCACTGTACGTGTTACCTAACGCCACTGCATACATAATTATCTTTCGCCACTGCAAATGTTACGTATCGTCACTGCATAAATTACCTATCGTCACTGCAAATGTTACCTATCGTCAAAGCATACATTATCAATCGTCACTGCAAATGTTACCTGTCGTCACTGCATACATTATATGTATATCGTCATTGTACATGTTACCTATCGTGAAAGCATACATTATCCATCGTGACTGCAAGTGTAACTTATCGTCACAGCACATGTTACCTATCGTCACTGCATACATTATCTATCGTGACTGCATAC
>CANNZV010006672.1:0-16103 GCA_947561585.1 Caprella mutica | reverse complement strand
GCAAGAGTCGACTGGCCTGAAATGGGCCTCATCCAATCTAAGTTAACCCTAATGAGTTTGACTATCAGAATGAACGGGAAGGTTTGAGTATGCGTAAAAAAACACACGTCAAACTGAACTGGACTGTATACTCACCACTAATAACTAACTCTAGGTTACCAATTACAAGGCTGTATAGTGTAAATACCTTAGGCTCCTTAAACCACGCCCAATGTGTGGGTGGCCTCACCAGATTGTATTTTATACTTAAAATGTTTTCTTATTTGAAAATTATTATGTTCACTTACTATGAATATGCTTTTTGTATGTCTAATAAATAATTCCGATCTGAATGGTTTTCAAATAAATCGTTTGCCCAAAAAGTTTTTTTAAAAACTTCAAAAGGGCTTGAACTTATGTAAAAATTTATTTTTTATGTTCAATAAAGTTGTTTCAATGTTTCACAGAGAATTTTAATAGTTTATAACTTCATATTCTTTAGACCGAACTCTAAAAGTTATTAGAGTTCAAAACTCCTGTTCATTACACACTAAACAGGTAGAGAATGTCTCATTTGTGATTATACTAGAATCAATAGGGTGGGATCGGTACATACACTAATTAATTTACAACCAATGTTAGAATGGTGGTTTTCTCAGATATTTTAGCTAATTCCAAACGCTACAACTGGATAAAAATATATAGTTTAACTATGAGTGAAAAATAATGTTATGTAAAGTGAAATACTCTTTAGGTTTATGTTTGTATTATCATGTTTAATTTTAAAAAAGTATTGAATGAAAAATTATGCTACATCAATAAAAAAAACATTCTTTTCAGTAAAGTTACAGTTGTATTAACAGAAAAACTATATATCTACCTTTTTATTTTATTTATTTACTTTATAATTACTATTGTTCATGATAGGTTAAATTTTCAACATTTTTTTATCATACAACACTATACATAATCAAGTCTTGGTATTATAATTCTGATAACGATTCAGCTAATTATTTCCATACATATTCCGAATCGCATATTCATGACAATAATATTAGAAATTTACAAACTTTTCGTTTTACCTATTTTTAACAGATCTAAAGTGCAACTCCTGAAATAATATGAAGTATTGGTTGCTTCGTAACTCAAAGCCACTTCATATCTCAGATGCAATGCATAGTTTTCTATGATTAAAATCATAGAAAACTATGGTCATTGGGAGATAACTATAATTCATATCATTTTCTATAATTCAAACATATAAAATATTTCATAATTCAGCACTCCATTACTCGACTGCTTTATAACGCAGGAGTTTTACTGTACATTCAAGACTCTTTACTGTTTATTGGACCAAATATTGAAATAAAATACCTGCATATCTATAGTTACTTAAATAATCTAGCAAAGTTGTGAAAAACTTCAGGGAAATCACCTTATAAACTCATACCCAGAGTGAATAAACTGAAACACTATTAATTTTTCGATTAAAAATTATTACAATTTTTATTATATCGTTCTTTCTTATATGACCGAAAATGTGGAACTGTCCGATAATTCGTATCTTACTCGATTTGTTATAATTATTGCATATTTTTGGTTAGTACTGATAGGCCCTATTTTATTTGTGGTTAAAATAACCTCAATATCCTGTGAATTTCTGCCCCTTTCTTCATTTTTTTTTTTTTTTTTGCATTGTATATTTAATTAGGTATTTGATTTTTGCAATATTTATTTTAATTTTTATTTCAAGATGACCAAAAACCATTCCAATCGCTCAATGTCCCACTTTATTTTAGGGTAGTTTTAATGCACAAATATTAGGGTTTATGATCAAAATCGTTTTCTATTAGTAACATTAACAGAAAACGATAATTACCTATATGGTATACTATGTCAATTTGTTACGAAGTGTGTGTTACATTAATTTAGGATTATTACTTCAAGTGTATTTTTTATTAAATTTAGTCGCTCTTTTTCAGTACGAATACATATTATTTCAGATGTAATTGTCTGAAAGAAGCAGGGCGGAAGAGGAAATTGCATTGTAAGAGTAAAGAATTTATCATTTTATGGATTGTAATGGATATAAGTGGAGACAGCAAATAAAGATTAGAGAAAAATGGTGCTAGGACAACTGCCACCCTAACGATTATTATTAAAGTTGTGATAATATTGGGACTGTTACCGTCGCCGTAATTAGTCCGTTAAGAGAAACAATGTGTGCCAAACTTGAACGACATATGTACCTAGTCCATTAAGGCAAGGTGTATTCCGAGACTGTGGTAACCGTCTTACAAATATCTCTTATAGCAACATATCAAGGAGAATGAAAATCAAAAGAGAAACCAGATATTTTATTTGAAAAATACTTAAAAGCTATACAAATTTAACTATGCTAAATTAAACAAAAATAGAATATTAATTTACAAAATAATTATAGTATTTGGTTGGAAATATATTAATTATTTCCATTGCAGAAAACAATTTGATTACTGAATTAAATAATAAAAATACAATAAATCTTTTTTTATTGAACAAAAGGAAACAAAATGCACAAATAAGAATTGGAGGGGTAACTGGCCTATTTCTTAGAACAGCCAGAGGCCCCTACAATTTGGCGGATTTGCTTTAAGTCATAGATGCTAAGAATATCATAGACGAGAAAAATTGAATTGTATTGAATTCTATATACGGTGATTTAAAATGAATCAATAGTGTTTAAACCTCTCCGTTTATAATATTTTTAGGACCTATGATTATGAAAGCATATTGTTACAACCCTGATCATGGGTATCAGGATTGTCCACTTGAAATTTTCTTAATTAAGTAGTAGTGATGTAAATACCATTTGTTTTTTATTCTTTGTTTATTAATAATATATATATAACTTTACTGGGTGAGATAATAAAGACTTTTATCAACAATTGATCAAGAATCAATAATGTTGTATATTGATAACGTTGATTAAACGTATTTTCACAGTGAAATACTAATAACAGGTGTCATAGAATATATAACCGGTCGCTAGAACGGAAAGAAAAGTTTGAAAATGCATAATGAAATATGTAAAAGTTTAAAAAATTTAAAATATGTATATAATTTGAGTGACTGATTTCAAATACTGTATACTTGCCATGTATTAAATTATAAATATTTGCTTAATAATGATAGTGGTGATAAAAGGAAGAAATATTTAATTTATAAAGTAAATGATAAATTGTTTAATAGAAAAATAGTGTATGATGGAAATAAATCGTCTAAAAAACAGTAAAAATTGGAAAAATTATTTTTATAAAATAACAATAAATGATGAATGAAGAAACTTGTATCTTAAAATGTAAATAATTAATAATTAATCGCATGCAAATACTATGCATATTTTATCACTATCTTCCCTTTAACAACCAAGACATGTTATAGACCCCTAAAAAAATTTTATTGATTTTTTTGAGATAGATAACCTATCTAAGAATTATTATGTAAAAAAAAAAATATTATTAGTTTTTTTTATTCCAATATCCATTGGGAATGTCCTTTATTCCAATGTCCTTTGGGAATGTCCTTTATTCCAATGTCCTTTGTACATTGGGCGATATGAACATTTAAGCTCATAATTTGAGATAAAGGTATTTGTACGCTTTTTGTTGCTGGAATATGATTATATGGTATAAATGAAACATACATAAAGATTTATATCACTCATTTATCATAGATATCACAGGTTTATATTCATATATATATGATATAGATAATTTTTTTTTTTTTTTTTTTTTTTTTGGATAAGTACAAAATAATAATGCAACAAAAACACAGGAAAACTGAATTAACACTGAAGAAAATAATAACAGAAAAAAACACACAAGTAAACTATATTTTATAAATATTTTCATTTTTAAGTTATTAGCAAAAAAAATCCTTTGAATAATAATAATTATTGGATTACATTAATTCTGGGTGAAATTTAGAGAAACAATTTCTGTTTTTAGTAACACATAAGAAGATGACACATTTACTGCATTTGTTGTAAGTTTTCTGTGCACAGTTTGGCACCATACAACGATTTTCTGTTTCTTGAAAGCTTTGCCAATGATGGAGCCCATCAGTCCTAACGGGTTTCTCAGGAAGAGGATCTGATTGAAGCTTTTCAACAACATTAGAAGGTCTGCCAACTCTTACACCATCACGAATTTGCTTTCCTTAGATCAGAAGTGACTTCGCTACAGACAGCTTGAAATGTCCTATTTGATGGTCCAGGCTGTATAGTGTATATCTGGGTGTCCTCCTTCAAGATTTTCTTCGTTTTCAGAATCACTAGCTTCTCCATCATCTTCAGAATCAAGATTTTAACCTGCAACAGTAATTTCCACATCACTATCTATAAAATGCATAAATACTAGTAAACAGGATAATAGTAATAAGGGAACAAGTGTATGCATAATCGAATATATAGCAGTAGAACTCCTCTATAGCGAATGAGTTAGGATGTGACCTGAACAGTGAACGAATTTTCTTTAGTCTGTGATGAATTGCAATCAGTTTTAGAAAACTAAAGGAATTTATGACAAACTAAGGAAACTATGGTCACTATTTAGACTACATCCTAACTCATTCACTACACAGGAGTTCACTGTAGAGGAGTTCTACTATATAGTAATTTAAAAAAATTTACCCAGGCACTGAAAGTAGGTATAGTGTATACATCGCATGTGTCAAAAAATCACAAAGATTTAGTATATGTAGTATAAATCATAGAAATTGCAATAATTTATATGAATTAGAAAAAATTTGGAACTTACCTAAATCAATTACAGTTGATTCATCATAAATCTCTTCATTTACGATGTCATATTCTACTGGTTGTTCCCTTCTAAAGGTACGTTTTGCATGCAGCGATTGTGACTATTATCGCTCAGTAATCATCGCTAAGCGATTATCGCTGAGAACTACTACGATGCTATTCTTATGGGGCCGTTTTGCAATGAGCGATTATTGCTGAATTCTAATTCAATGTATTCCTATTTCCAGGCGATCATTGCTGAACGATGATCGCAACAATCGCTGCATGCAAAACGAACCTTAAGCCTGCCATAGAAGCTACCAGTATCCATTTGAAGGTTTTTTTTACATTATATTTTATGACGTAGTTGCCCAATGTTCTCCCAGAAGGACAATAGAAAAATGACTCGTATATATCTAAAAATCAATAAAACCTTTTGAAACTATTGACCACTATCATTTCTATGTATTTAGTAAACCTATGATATATTTAGTTAACAAATTAATGGTTAGTTACATAATGGGAGGGGGGAGCAGGGGAGAAATTACACCACATGACTGACCCGCAACAATGCACACTGCTACTCGAGTAAAATTAAAGAATGAAGAGGCTGTTCCATAAAATATAATTCAGAGATGTAACATTTAGTCTATACTACGTAACTATTACATGCAGATGAACGAAACATTCTGATCTTGGACGAAAATCGATGTTTTTCTAATGTCCTACCCAGAGGACGGTGGGCGTGAACGGGTTTTAAGTTTTGAGGCCTGATAATAATCATTCGGATGGCAATTGTCCGCGGATGGCAATTAATTGTCAGGTCACGGAGAAAAGAATATATCTAAAATTTGTAACTTTTCCCGAGAGAAAAATTTTTCAAACTGTTAGATAGTTTCTTTACCCAATTTAACATTGCGATGTTTCATTTCACTCAGCCCTTCCGTCTAGATGCTTAAATATGTATCTGGGGGTCACAGGACCTACAACTTTGAATTTATCACGGAAAAACAACTTTGGCTACGAGCTGTGCCAAATTTTTTCGTTAAAATTCACAACTAATCAGTAGGACAGGATACGATTTGCTTTTACACCCAGTAGTGTAATCGACAGAGCTCTGGCACAGTACTCTATAGGTCCAGAGTTCGAATCCCACGAACTCCATCATAAGTATATTACTGTATATATGTATACATACGTGTACAACAATTCACATAAATTACATTTATCAATTTAGTTATTAATTTATTTTCCAAAGCATGATTTGCAGATCTAGAGTTCTTTTTGTAATATATATTCACATTATTTTTTTCATTACCACTCTTAGGCAAGAAGAAGAAAGAGAACAAGAGTGATGGGGGGAAAGCAAGAGATGCAAGTCATGCTAATGAGTAATATTGTGATAATTCCCATTAAATACTAAGTGCCTGGTAATTAACCTTATTTTAACTTTAATGAACACTTTCTATAATGGTATTTTTATTTGTGTTTATATATATTTTTTATTTAAATGTTGGATAATTTTTTAAAGGAACTGCAGATAAAGTTATAGTGGGGCCATAGAAGATTGAAAGAGATCTTGCTTAAACTTTCTATGGCCCCACCATAAATTTCTCTTAATCTTCTATGGCCACACCATAAATTTCTCTTAATCTTCTATGGCCCCACCATAACTTTCTCTTAATCTTCTATGGCCCCACCATAACTTTCTCTTAATCTTCTATGACCACACCATAAATTTCTCCTAATCTTCTATGGCCCCACCATAATTTTCTTCCCTCCATAAATCAGATTTGAAAAATAGAAAACGTATGGAGAAATTGAAATATTTTAATTTTTAAAAATAAAGTAATTTAAATTACAATTTTTCATGAATATTTATAATTTAAATTAAATTTTAAAATTAATTTTGATTTAATAAAAAAAAATTTTATTTTATTTATTTTCTATTATATTTTTTATTATTTAATCTTAAATATTTTATTAACAAAGTCAGTTGTAGCGTTTCCGTTTTTTGTAAGAGACATTCTGTACAAAATAACAATAATTAAAAAAATTATACTTAAAAAAACCTAACTGCCATTGTAATTATTTTTCTTTCTTTAATGTTGAATGATAAATGAATGAACCAAAATAAATATATTGTTAGAAAAAAGTAATCAATGAAATTTATTATTAGTTGTGAATTAAACCAATTGAAATTATTATTAATTGCAAATAAAAGAAATTTAAATAACATATTCCATTACTTCAATAAATTTATTAATATATTATAACCATAGTTCAGTAATTCAAAAAAATGTCCGTAAAATTTGAAAAATATAAATTTAAACCAAGGAATCAAATCAAGGAGGGGCCATAGAAGATTTAACCCCCTTTAATCTTCCATGGCCCCACTATAACTATTCCTTAAGAAATTCAAAAATAATATCCATAGCATCAATAAAAGTAAAAGTAAAATACATTACATAACAATTTATTTTGAAAACTATTTACAACATCGAATTTTTTATCGTTCAATACAAATATAAAAAATAAATTTAATTGCAGATAAAGTTAATGACCCGGTTGAATCGACCTTACAAATATATATTAAAATAAACGACTTTTATTGCTATAGATACAGAAAAACTGCTGAGTTATGAAGGTCCTGAGTTATGAAATGTTTTCTATGTTTAAATTATAGAAAACGATATACGGCATGAATTTTGTCCAAGTTATCCCTCAAAGACTATAGCTTTCTCCAAGATTTTAATCATTGAAAACTATCAGTGTCCCTGAGTTATGAAGTAACCAGTACTTCATAACTCAGGAGTTTCACTGTACATCACATATACAGCTACATACGTCAGAGACAAATATAACTGTTACTATATAGAGAATAATTTGAAGATTGTTACACAGGTTACATGTGACAGTGAAATGCAAGGTTGTTATTTAACGTTTGTGGTTATGTTTACAGTAACATGTGTTACGATATCGCCTTGTAAAAGCTTCAAGCAAAATTCATTGCAGTTTAAGCCTTACTGTCTGAAGTATATGGGATATGCATGATTGATGCGACTAGTGTACTTGCCCGTTAAGAATAACGTGTTCTCATGCAATGGTTCTTGTAAATTGCTCGAAAACAATTGCTCGAATGAACAATTTCTCGAATGAACAATTTCTCGAATGAACAATTTCTCGAATGAACAATTTCTCGAATGAACAATTGTTCGAATGAACAATTGCTCGAAAAACAATTGCTCGAATGAACAATTTCTCGAATGAACAATTTCTCGAATGAACAATTTCTTGAATGAACAATTGCTCGAATGAACAATTTCTCGAATGAACAATTGCTCGAATGAACAATTGCTCGAAAAACAATTTCTCGAACGAACAATTGCTCGAATGAACAATTTCTCGAATGAACAATTGCTCGAAAGAACAATAATTTGCTTGAAACACAATTGCTCGAAAAACAATTTTTCGAACGAATAACTGATTAAATGAACAATTGCTCAAATGATCAAATTGCTCGAATGAACAATTGCTCAAATGATCAAATTGCTCGAATAATAAAATTGCACAGAGTTTTCGAAATTATAAAAGTCAGTTATTCATGAAGTGGAGTTATTATTTTTTGCAATTGATAATAACTGCTTTAATTTGTTCATAGTTGTTTACTACTAATCATTATAAAACTAATTTTAAATCTTACTCTTCCTGATTTTTCTTTTTTTTCCCTAGAGACCGTTTGTGTCATCTCGTCTGTAACATGTGGTATCTTGTGGTGAAGTGGTTCTATTCATCTAGTAGTTGTTTTTCATAATACCAAATTAATTTTGTAGAATAATGTTCAACTAGCCTATATTTTTGTTGCACTTCAATAGATGAAATTACTCAAAGTTATGGCAAAGAAATTTTTCATCCCGAAAGTAAAGTTTCAGTATAGTTACATATACTATATAAATAATGGTTGAATTGATAGTTGTTGAATTTTTGAAAACAATGATAGTTATGAGTGTAGTACATACATATATGGGCATAATTGCGTATTTTTAGGTGATCTTTGGTTGTACGAAGTATTGACTTCTCGACATAGTCTCTTATCCATGGGTATGCATACTGAGAGTGTAAGTCTCTTATCCATGGGTAAGCAGACTGACTGTGTAGGTCTCTTATCCATGGGTAAGCAGACTGACTGTGTAGGTCTCTTATCCATGGGTAAGCAGACTGACTGTGTAGGTCTCTTATCCATGGGTAAGCAGACTGACTGTGTAGGTCTCTTATCCATGGGTAAGCAGACTGACTGTGTAAGTCTCTTATCCATGGGTAAGCAGACTGACTGTGTAGGTCTCTTATCCATGGGTAAGCAGACTGACTGTGTAGGTCTCTTATCCATGGGTAAGCAGACTGACTGTGTAGGTCTCTTATCCATGGGTAAGCAGACTGACTGTGTAGGTCTCTTATCCATGGGTAAGCAGACTGACTGTGTAAGTCTCTTATCCATGGGTAAGCAGACTGACTGTGTAGGTCTCTTATCCATGGGTAAGCAGACTGACTGTGTAGGTCTCTTATCCATGGGTAAGCAGACTGACTGTGTAGGTCTCTTATCCATGGGTAAGCAGACTGACTGTGTAAGTCTCTTATCCATGGGTAAGCAGACTGACTGTGTAGGTCTCTTATCCATGGGTAAGCAGACTGACTGTGTAGGTCTCTTATCCATGGGTAAGCAGACTGACTGTGTAAGTCTCTTATCCATGGGTAAGCAGACTGACTGTGTAGGTCTCTTATCCATGGGTAAGCAGACTGACTGTGTAGGTCTCTTATCCATGGGTAAGCAGACTGACTGTGTAGGTCTCTTATCCATTGGTAAGCAGACTGACTGTGTAGGTCTCTTATCCATGGGTAAGCAGACTGACTGTGTAAGTCTCTTATCCATGGGTATGCATACTGACAGTGTAAGTCTCTTAACCATGGGTAAGCAGACTGACTGTGTAGGTCTCTTATCCATGGGTAAGCAGACTGACTGTGTAAGTCTCTTATCCATGGGTAAGCAGACTGACTGTGTAGGTCTCTTATCCATGGGTAAGCAGACTGACTTTGTAGGTCTCTTATCCATGGGTAAGCAGACTGACTGTGTAGGTCTCTTATCCATGGGTAAGCAGACTGACTGTGTAGGTCTCTTATCCATGGGTAAGCAGACTGACTGTGTAGGTCTCTTATCCATGGGTAAACAGACTGACTGTGTAGGTCTCTTATCCATTGGTAAGCAGACTGACTGTGTATGTCTCTTATCCATGAGTAAGCAGACTGACTGTGTAGGTCTCTTATCCATGGGTAAGCAGACTGACTGTGTAAGTCTCTTATCCATGGGTAAGCAGACTGACTGTATAAGTCTCTTAACCATGGGTAAGCAGACTGACTGTGTAGGTCTCTTATCCATTGGTAAGCAGACTGACTGTGTAGGTCTCTTATCCATGAGTAAGCAGACTGACTGTGTAGGTCTCTTATCCATGGGTAAGCAGACTGACTGTGTAGGTCTCTTATCCATGGGTAAGCAGACTGACTTAGTTTGTCTCTTATCCATGGGTGTCTATTCTTGTCATCCATGCGCTGGGTTGACACGGTTATCTTTGGTAGCCGAGTAATCAACCTAGTGCATTGATTGTACTTTCACTGTCCCCTCTTCAACGAGGCCTTCTTCTCTTTATGTCTCTTTGGGTCACCTCGTATTGGATAGGGATAACTTTTAAACCCCATATATAATAATAATAATATTAATAATAATAATCCAGTGAAAAAGTGAAAGATGAAAAGTTTTACATAAAAAGATGAAAAGTATTACATAAATAATGTAAAGTATTACATAAATAATGTAAAGTACATATTACATAAATAACGTATAGTATTACGAAAATAGATGAAAAGTAGTACATAAAATAATGTAAAGTATTACAAAAATGGATGAAATGTATTACATAAAATAAGAAGAGTATTACATAAAAATTACAAATATAATAAAAAAATGAAAACTTTACATAAATTTTTTTTCACATTTTAGTAATCTAACTGTCATATTTTCAATGCGTATGTTCATGTATAACCGTTCATACTATCATTTTTCACCATTTAAATACATGCTCACATATCAATAAAATGGAATACGTTGATTAATAGTATAATCACAGATAGCCTACTAATCACCTCCATAATCACACATCATAGCTGTGATTTATTCAACATAGGAAGTGATTTGAAGTACCGCCCCTAGCAAGAAATAATAATAACGTGTAATTTAATATAAATGTACACCTATAGATTTAATAACTTATTTAGTGTCAGTTTGTGGAATATGAATTTTGAATTCTCTCCAATAGTTTATATTATTTTATTTAAAAACAAACAACAAATTTATAATCTGTAGATTGTCTGTTATTGTCCATTACGGTAAATATTGATAGTATTTTATCGTAAAATATCATAATTACAATACATCGAATTTGAGTTTTCGTTCCAGCGAAAGACGATTTTGAGAAAAATAATGAAAATTAATCAAAAATTATGAAAAATCAAAGAATATTGATGAAAAAATAATGAAATTTAATGAAAAATTAAAGAATATTCATGAAAAAAATAATGAAAATTCATGAAAAAGATTATGAAAATTTATGAGAAAAATAATGAAAATTTAAGAAAAAAATAAGAAAATTAATGAAAAAATTATGAAAATTTAAGAATTAGATAATGAAAATTTAAGAATTAGTTCATGAAAATTTTTGTTGAGAATGTCCGACGACAGACGATAGACTGTAAGTCTTTTCAATGATAAATAACATTTAGATTTTAGTCTATTATCATTAATTCAATTATATTTTTATCATTGATTATAACTAATATTAGTAATCTATAAGTTAATTCATTCATGACACATCAAGAACAACAATCAGTTGCAGTCACTAGAGCTGGGAGAACAGATCCATCTCAATTTATTAGTTAATTCAATATACAGAAAGACAAAATGCTTTCTTTGGCTCATTTAACACGTTAATGTATGGGAACATGTAAATAATGTGTATATACGTACATGTGTATATTATACATAATACATACACATGTATAAATGAATATAAAGTGTATAAGATAATATTAAATAATACACATATATATATAACTATCCCTCCATATAAAAAAATAGAATTGTGTTTTTACCTTCGCAGAATGCGGAAAGGTTATATTATAGACGGAACTTATTTATTTATTTATCATCTTGTTATTCGCTTAACTGAAAAAGTGTTCAACCAAATTGCCTGAAATTTGGTGAAACGATTGGTCAATCTCCAGTGACCTGCTGGTAGAATTTGGGGAGTGACCCGGTCAAAGATCAAGGTCATGGTCATTTATAACTGAAAAAGTATTGAACCATATTGCATGAAACTTGGTGGGACGATTGGTCAATATACAGTAACCATTTGTTAGATTTTGGGAGCGATCGGGTCAATGGTCAAAGATCAAGGTCAAGGCCATTTATAACTCAATAACTCAAAAAGTATTTAACCAAATTGTCAGAAATTAGATAAGACAATTGGTCAATGTCCAGAAACCATCTGGTAGAATTTTGGGAGCAATCCGGTCAAAGGTCAAGGTCAAGGTCATTCATAAGTCAATAACTCAAAAAGTATTGACCATATTGCATGAAACTTGGTGGGTCGATTGGTCACTATCCAGTCACCAGTTTATCAGATTTTGGTAGGAAACAGATAAGCGGCGGCGAAGGATTGCGCTCTACCGAGTGCACGTGATCTATTTATAAATATATTTTATTTATTTATTTATTTTTCAATCAGGCTCAACATTTTTTTCTTTTTTTTTCTTTTTTTGTATATTTTCATATGTTTTTCAGGATTTTTTTCTGTTACTATTTTCATATACGAATTATATAATTTTCTGGATCAAGTGTAGTTTAAGGACCCCAGTGCTAACCCAAGTGTAGTTTAAGGACCCTAGTGTTAACCCAAGTGTAGTTTAAGGACCCGAGTGTTAACCCAAGTGTAGCTCAAGGACACCAGTGTTAACCCAAGTGTAGCTTAAGGACACCAGTGTTAACCCAAGTGTAGTTCAAAGACCCCAGATTGAGCTAGGGTCCTTAAACTATACTTGATCCAATTTGGATTTTCTTAATAAAATTGTACTTAATTATAATAGAAAATTATGGTGGGGCCATAGAAAATTTAGAGAAAATTATGGTGGGAACATCGTTATGACTATGGCCCCACAATAACTTTTTCACTAAGTTCTTTCATAGCACGTGTCTTTTCCTGACTTCTGACAATCTTTTATTCCTATGTAATTATTTTAATATCGGAAGTAGATACATTATGCATATTAGTAGAAATATTTATAATAAAATACAAAATCTCATTGAAAACTTCATTGCATTTTAACTGCATTCAATAACTTCGATACAAACTCCATTTATATAATTATGTATCATATAAATCATATAGTCATTAAAAAATTATACTGTATAGTTGTGGATTTTTTTTAATTATATCATTGTTTGCTTTGGTTATTATTCTTCATTCATATTTTTAACTGCATTATTTATTCGAATTTTCGGTTATCATAAATGTTCTTATATGGTTATCAATTATTGAGATCTTTAGTTATCATTATTATTTATATCTTTGGTATCATTTTCATTCATATCTTTGGTTATCATTTTCATTTAATCTTTGGTTATCATTTTTATCGATATCTTTGGTTATCATTTTCATTTATATCTTTGGTTATCATTTTTATCGATATCTTTGGTTATCATTTTTATTTATATCTTTGGTTTTGGTTATAATTTTATTTATATCTTTGGTTATCATTATTATTTATATCTTTGGTTATCATTTTCTTTATATATTTGGTTATCATTTTTATCGATATCTTTGGTTATCATTTCATTCATATCTTCTTCGTCGAAAAATTCTATCACTATTTAACAAAATGAACACATTTCAATAATTGTTGTTTGACACTATAAATATTAATATAATGGCTACAAAATATACATTCTAAACTTCTATTTTTAGTCTCCAAGTTATTTTCTCCGTGAGAATTTCTCCCACGGTTAAACCCCATACATCTTAATTACAGTGACAAACTCTATACGAACCCCTTTAGGCTAAATACTTTGTACTAATAATTTCCTGATTTGGTCACTTTTAATATCAAAATCATTCTGAGTGTAAGGCTATAGATGATTGTATGTTAATTACCATATTTATTAATATCTGCTATCACGGTGTGTTGGAAATCAGTTGTTCAAAAAGTTACAGACAATTTTGTTTTCATGATTCGTCTCAGAATTTTTATTAAAACATTGAAAATGTCAATATATCTCCGTAGACTTTTTCACAAACTGAGTAATTTTTAAAAACCGTCTATAAATTTGTAAATAAATTTTCCAAATTATCGAAATGAAAAAATCTTAACAGAAATTTATATATTAATGAAAATTAAAAGGTAATGAAGATTAAAAGGTAATGGAGATTAAAAGGTAATGGAGTTAAAAGATTAAATGGAGTTTATGTCAATCTTCTACAGCTCCACCATAACTGTATATTTGAGATATAAGTAAAAAAAATAATCATTTTTAAATTAAAATATTAGTGATTCCTATATATGTGATTAATTAAATAGTCTATATGCAAAAATGACTAGTGGTCTATATGCAAATATGACTAGTGGTCTATATGCTAATAGTGGTCTATATGCAAATATGACTAGTGGTCTATACGCTAATATGACTATTGACTAGTGGTCTATATGGTAATATAAATAGTGATCTATATACAAATATGACTAGTGGTCTATATGCAAATATGACTAGTGGTCTATATGCTAATATGACTAGTGGTCTATATGCAAATATGACTAGTGGTCTATACGCTAATATGACTAGTGGTCTATATGCAAATATGACTAGTGGTCTATATGCTAATATGACTAGTGGTCTATATGCTAATATGAATAGTGGTCTATATGATAATATGACTAGTGGTCTATATGCAAATATGACTAGTGGTCTATATGAAAATATGACTAGTGGTCTATATGCAAATATGACTAGTGGTCTATATGAAAATATGACTAGTGGTCTATATGCAAATATGACTAGTGGTCTATATGCAAATATGACTAGTGGTCTATATGCAAATATGACTAGTGGTCTATATGCAAATATGACTAGTGGTCTATATGCAAATATGACTAGTGGTCTATATGCAAATATGATTAGTGGTCTATATGCAAATATGACTAGTGGTCTATATGCTAATATGACTAGTGGTCTATATGCAAATATGATTAGTGGTCTATATGCAAATATGACTAGTGGTCTATATGCAAATATGACTAGTGGTCTATATGCTAATAGTGGTCTATATGCAAATATGACTAGTGGTCTATACGCTAATATGACTATTGACTAGTGGTCTATATGGTAATATAAATAGTGATCTATATACAAATATGACTAGTGGTCTATATGCAAATATGACTAGTGGTCTATATGCTAATATGACTAGTGGTCTATATGCAAATATGACTAGTGGTCTATACGCTAATATGACTAGTGGTCTATATGCAAATATGACTAGTGGTCTATATGCTAATATGACTAGTGGTCTATATGCTAATATGAATAGTGGTCTATATGATAATATGACTAGTGGTCTATATGCAAATATGACTAGTGGTCTATATGAAAATATGACTAGTGGTCTATATGCAAATATGACTAGTGGTCTATATGAAAATATGACTAGTGGTCTATATGCAAATATGACTAGTGGTCTATATGCAAATATGACTAGTGGTCTATATGCAAATATGACTAGTGGTCTATATGCAAATATGACTAGTGGTCTATATGCAAATATGACTAGTGGTCTATATGATAATATGACTAGTGGTCTATGTGCAAATATGACTAGTGGTCTATATGATAATATGACTAGTGGTCTATATGAAAATATGACTAGTGGTCTATATGCAAATATGACTAGTGGACTATATGCAAATATGACTAGTGGTCTATATGCAAATATGACTAGTGGTCTATATGATAATATGACTAGTGGTCTATGTGCAAATATGACTAGTGGTCTATATGCTAATATAACTAGTGGTCTATATGCTAATATAACTAGTGGTCTATATGCTAATATGACTAGTGGTCTATATGCTAATATAACTAGTGGTCTATATGCTAATATAACTAGTGGTCTATATGCTAATATAACTAGTGGTCTATATGCTAATATGACTAGTGGTCTATATGCTAATATGACTAGTGGTCTATATG
>CANNZV010006671.1:0-16143 GCA_947561585.1 Caprella mutica | reverse complement strand
GAATTCGTCCATTTGTTTTAAACCTCCATATCTACTTCCCATTCCTGCTGCTAAAACTAAAAGAGTAGCTTTCATATAAAAATAACTTTAATATTAAGTGACAAAATCATTCGCAATATCGTTTAGTTAATGGTAAAAATCCAAATGAAATCAATTTTTACTAACACTTTTATGGTATTTAATACATATTTATTATTATAACTTTTAATTATCTAATAAATAATTGACTATACATTATATTTTTATTTAATATGTTGTGATGTATAGTATATTATGATTAATTTTGTCCTTCTTAAATGTCAATGTAATTATGAATAGTCAGTCTCTTTTTATTTTAGCATTAGTATCAGCGTCAATTCTATTTTTAAGTTCATGCACCAAAGATCAAATGCAATCTGGTGCTCAAAAAGATCAAGAACTTCTAAATCTAATTCGATCTGTACCAGCAGCTGAAGGAGACTTTAATTACTATGTTCTTCCAGATGAGAATGATTTAGCTAATATTCCACAAGATCCCAAAAACCCCTTGACTACGGTTAAAGTAGAACTAGGAAAACTATTGTTTTTTGAAACAGGATTAGGAATGGATGCGAAACACGCTTCTGGAATGGGTACCTATTCATGTGCAAGTTGTCATGTGCCTTCGGCTGGTTTTAGACCTGGTGCTGCCCAAGGAATTGCTGACGGAGGAGTAGGATTTGGTATAAATGGTGAAGCAAGGAAAAAAAATACAGATTATGATCCAAGTGAATTGGATGCACAAAGAGCTCGTCCAATAAGCGTACTTAATGTAGCCTATGTAAGTAATACTTTTTGGAATGGACAATTCGGTTCAAAAGGAGTAAACACCAATAACCATGATATCTGGGGTGAATATCGAGAAGAATCTGAACTTAATGAACTTGGTTATGAAGGAATAGAAACACAAAATTTTGAAGGAATCAAATCACATAGATATCGAATTGATGAGGAAATTTTAACTCAATACGGATATACAACTATGTTTGATGAAGCTTTTCCTGAGATAGAAACGAAAGAAGAACGCTATTCACAATTTGCAGCTTCTTTGGCAATGTCAGCCTATATCAGAACTTTATTAGCAAATCAAGCACCTTTTCAAAAGTATTTGAAAGGAGACTTTCAAGCAATGAGTTACGAAGAAAAAGAAGGAGCTGTATTGTTTTTTGGCAAGGCCAAATGTACAAATTGCCATTACAGACAAAATCTAGGGTCACTAGAGTTTCATGCCCTTGGAGTTAATGATTTAGATGACAGGGTTATTTTCAAAGAAGCTGAAGATGATTTTAGGAATTTTGGAAGAGGTGGTTTTACTGGTGATCCAGAGGATAATTTTAAATTTAAAGTGCCTGGTATCTATAATGTTTCTGATTCGCCATTTTATTTTCATGGCTCGAGTAAGACTTCATTAGTTGATCTTGTTGAATATAAAAATGATAGAATTCCTGAAAATGACAATGTGCCATTAAGTCAAATATCTTCCGAATTCGAACCTCTTAATTTGACCGTTGCAGAAAAACAACAACTAATAAAATTCCTTGAAATAAGTTTAAGAGATCCTAACCTAATGAGGTATCAGCCTACTGAGGTATTATCTGGTTTTTGCTTTCCAAATAATGATCTTGCTTCACAAATTGATTTGAATTGCAATTAATACAATTACTTTTTAATCTACTGCCAATTTAGGTTGTAAATACCATGCCGACGGTGCTACGTTTCTTCTAATTACACGAATGAAATCTTCTAGATTTATATCCTTACAATTAAATTGCATCCCCACTCGAATATTATTCTCGAATTGCTGTGCATAAGGAATATAGCCTGCACTTTTCAGTTGTTTAAGCATTCGGTCCGCATTTCTTTTAGAAGAAAAGACCCCCGTTACAATAATACATTCTTCTGTGTTAACCGCTAAAGTAGAATCTTCTGATACTGATTCCCTAGTTATTTCATCTTCATTTGAGTCTCCTACATCATTATGATTGTGCTCGGTTTTATCCCCTCCATCCACTATTTTCACTTCATTTTCATTCTCCTTATTTTGCATTACTCCGTCAGAAATTTGTTCCTCTTCCATTTCGGCATAAGGTGATTGTTCAGCAATAGCGGTTTTTCCCTTATCCGACATTTTACTACATTGCCTAATACCGAAAACAGACAAGAATCCAAATAATACCAACAATAAAATTGGCCATATCAAACTTGATTTACCATAGCCATCATCAATATCATTATAATCAACTAGTTTAGGTTCATTCTTTACTTCTTCACGTGCTGCATATTCATTTTCTCTGGTAAACGAAGATTCCATTACTTTAGAATCTTCTTTAATAACTTCAGTTCTGGTATTATCAATCTCAACTTTTTGTTCAATTATTTTTTCGGTTGTAGTTTCGCTTACAGGAATTTCTGATACAACATCACGCTCTTTTTCTAATACTAATTCTTGATTTTCAATTGGTGGCTTATCTCCTTTTTCTATTTCTAGAATATTTGTTTCAATTAAGTCTTCTTTAATAGTAACAATGGTACTTGCTGCAGCTGATGCGATGATTATATCTTCTGTTTTTGATTTTACACTTTCTTTACCTTTTACTTTATCAGTAGATGTAACTATAGCATCATCTGTAGCTTTTGTATTCGGGTTATCTTTTTTAAGCCTTTTTAGTTTTGATTTCGTTTTAGCTTTTACTTTTGTTTTGGCTTTATCTTTAGTCGTTATATTTTCTTTTGCATTAATTGATGCTTTTGTCTTGGCCGAAGTTTTTGTCGTTTTCTTTACTTTAGCTTCCGCTATGGTCGCTTTGGTTCTAGCTTTTTTAGCAGTTGTTTTTTTCTTACCTACTGCTTTTTTCTTTGTTGTATTATTTTGCTTAATTAATGAAGTCGTTGAAGCGGCATCTACTGCTGATTTAGCAATAGATTTTTTTCCTGAAATTTGAGTACTTACATTTGGCAAGCCAAGATAATATTGCTTCTGGAAGCTTTTATTTGCTTTAAAATTAACTTCATCCTTATTATCCTTGTGCAATAGACCAAGTCCTGTAATTCTAATTTTACCATGCTTAACCAAAGCCTTTAAAACTTTTTCTGCATATAAGTCTAGAACCTCTCTTGCCTCCTTTTTAGTAATCCCGTAATCTTTTTTTACAAGATTTATCAAAGCCTCAGACTCTCCTCGATCTTCACCAAATAGTACATTCATCGATGGTGGATTCATGGACATTTTTCCTGTTTCAAAAGAAGCCGGAAGAGATTCTAATGAAAATACACCTAAACCGGGAACACGTACAGATTCATTTTTGACAAGAAGTTTAATAATCTTAGTAGCAATATTAATTTTCATAATTGTAAGATGAAATTTCCTCTAAAATAAAAGATTAGTACTAAGAAGTATATATTATTGACTACTCTTTGAGATTAAATTTAAATTTGAGCAAAATTTCCAATTATCATTGTATCTAAAAGGAAAAGGAATATGAGTAGAATAGAATCAGAAAAACTCTTTAATGAAGCCAAGGAATTGTTCCCTGGTGGCGTAAATAGCCCCGTCAGAGCCTTTAAATCAGTATCTGGACCACCGATTTTCGTTGACCACGCAATGGGCGCTAAGATAACTGATGTGGACGGCAATGAATATATTGATTATTGTTGTTCTTGGGGGCCCCTAATTTTGGGTCACAATACAACCAAGATACGTGAAGCGATCATCGAAACAGTACAAAAAGGTACATCGTTTGGGACGCCAACAGCCTTGGGTAATAAAATTGGCAAATTAATTCTGGACAATAATAGATTTTTAGAAAAGATTAGATTTGTTAGTTCTGGTACAGAGGCGGTGATGTCGGCAATAAGATTAGCAAGGGGATATACTGGTAAAAATAAAATAATAAAATTCGAGGGTTGTTACCATGGCCATGTTGATTCGTTACTTGTTAAAGCAGGCAGTGGTCTTGCCACTTTTGGAGAATCTTCTTCTGCTGGGGTTCCTGAAAGTTTAGTAAAAGAAACGATTGTTTTACCTCTTAACGATTTAGCAGCCTTAACGAGTTGTTTGGAAGAAAATGCGGCTGATATAGCGGCAGTCATTATAGAACCTATCCCTGCAAATAATGGATTATTGCTACAATCTCATCAATTCTTGGTTTGGTTGAGAAAACTTTGTGATGACCATAAAGTATTATTAATTTTTGATGAAGTCATCTCTGGTTTTAGAACTGGATTTGAAGGAGCTTCTGCAGTCTATAATATACAGGCTGACATTTTAACTTTCGGCAAAATAATCGGTGGCGGTATGCCCGTAGGTGCATATGGCGCGTCAAAGGAAATCATGGGACATATAGCACCAGATGGACCTGTATATCAGGCTGGTACTCTTTCGGCAAATCCTGTGACAATAGCTGCCGGTATTGCCGCATTAACACAATTACTCGAAGAAGGATTTTATGAAAATCTGGCTGAAAAGACTCAATATTTTGTCAATGCTTTCAATGAAATAATAGAGAAAAATAATTACCCCATCCATATCCAAAGTATTGCTTCTATTTTTTGGATATGTTTCGATTCTGATGGAACAGAAATTAACAGGGCCGACATGATCAAAGCTTCTAGCATGGAACGCTTTAAAATCTTCCATCATGAACTTTTACAAAGAGGAATTTATCTAGGGCCATCAGGATATGAGGTAGGATTTATATCGGCTTCTCATAGTAAAGAAAATTTAGATAATACAATTAATGCGATTCGAGAATCTTTAAAAATCGTCTATCCCTAAGATGAATAGAAAAGGCTCAGCAAGTATATTTTCTTTTATAGTAATTACCTATATGACTATTGCTCTTGGATGGTGGTCTTTTTTATTGTATCAAAAGAACTATGACAATTATTTATTGGAAACTCAATTATATCCATCCAACAAAGAATTAATCAAGTCAAAATTCGAACGACAAAAGACTATGATTATTGGAGAAGGTTTGGTTTTTGGACTTGCTTTGATTTGTGGTATTTGGTTTATAAACAATGGACACAAAAAAGCGGCAAGAGCGGCTCAAAATCAAAATAACTTCCTACTCTCAATCACGCATGAACTTAAATCACCTTTGGCTTCTATCAAATTGATAATTCAGACGTTGCTAAGAAGAGAGGTGCCAGCTGCAAAACGAAGAGAACTTCATTCTGATTCTTTGGCTGAAGTAGACCGATTGGAATCCATGGTTAATAAATTACTTTTAACCACTAAAATAGATCACAGCTACAAATACAATTTTGAGTCAATTCAGGTTGACGAATTAATTAAAGGAAGGATAGAATTATTTAGATATAAATTTCCTGAACGAGATATTTCATTCAACAATAAAACTTCTTTCCATTTTAAACTTGACAAAGAAGCGTTTATATCAATTGTAGATAACTTGCTTGAAAATGCTATTAAATATTCCAATTCTAAAATTGAATTATCTATTCAAAAAACACAAAATCTATTTGAGTTTAGTATTTCAGATCTTGGCGTTGGATTTCCAGTTGATGAAAGAAAAAAGGTTTTACAAAAATTTTATAGAGTCGGAAATGAAATCACTCGAGAATCCAAAGGATCAGGACTTGGATTATATATAGTAAATCAAATTGTATTAGATCATGGTGGATACTTATCAATAACTGATAATCAACCAAGAGGAAGCAAAATAACTGTGCACATACCATTATGAGGATACTTATTGTAGAAGACGAAGACATTATAAGATCTACCTTAAAGATGAATCTTGAACTAGAAGAGTATGAGGTAGAAACTGCAGAAGATGGCTTTATAGCAATCAAGAAAATCGAAGAACAGCATTTTGATTTGGTACTACTTGATATAATGTTACCTGGCATAGATGGCTATCAAGTAATCAAAAAAATCAGAGTTTTGCATGACTATCTTCCAGTCATCATGTTATCAGCCAAAGATGGGTCTCAAGACAGGATTCAGGGTCTTAAATTAGGCGCGGATGATTATTTGATAAAACCTTTTAATTTAGAAGAACTGCTATTGCGCATTGAAAATATCTTTAAAAGGTCAAACATTTCTTCCAATTCGAATAAGACAGAATATAACTTTGGAACAAATTCTGTAAATTTTAAAACCTACGAGGCCAAAACAGCAAATGAAGATTTAAGATTAACTCAACGGGAAATGAAACTTTTAAAAATGCTAATCGAGCATAAAAATGAAGTGGTTTCACGTCAACAAATACTACATTCAGTTTGGAATTATGATGTATTTCCTTCAACCAGAACAATAGATAATTTTATTCTTTCTTTTAGAAAGTATTTTGAAGAAGATCCCAAAAACCCAAAACATTTCATTTCGGTCCGAGGCGTAGGCTATAAGTTCATCGACTAAAATTTACTTTTCCTTTTTTACTATTTTGAAGCTTGTTCTACGATTTGTTTGATGATCATCTTCACTGCAATCATCGCAATTACAATCAATCTGAGGATTGGAATAACCATAGCCTATGGCACGTAATCTATTCGCATTAATTCCGTTGATTTCTAAATAAGTCACGACTGATTCTGCACGCTTCTGACTTAAATCCATGTTGTAATCATTCGTACCTCTACAATCAGTATGAGAACCTAGTTCGATATTCAATTGAGGATTATTTGACATTAATGTTACTAAAGAATCCAATGTAGGTTTAGCATCATCGCGAATCCCCCACTTATCAAAATCGTAGTAGATATTATCCAAAGTTATTTCAATATTGTAGTAAATTTTTTCCAGCATAATCACTTTAGTGATTGTAGTATCCATGTTATATTTTTGGACAATGTCGTTGGTATTAAACTTTAATTGATTATTTAAATATCCATCAGATTCAGCCTTTAATATATAATTTTGTTGTGGATCAATTTCTAAGATAGCTTTACCATACACATCAAGCACTATTTCTTTTTCTTGATTATTTTCATTTAGAGTTAATGTTGCATCAGGCATAGAAATTCGATCTATTATCTTTCCATTTGGATCATCATTTTCTCTAATTATTTCCTTGACACGCGCAATTAAAAATATACTATTTTCTTCTTCAATTGGCTTTATATCAGGAATTGAATCCGCAGTTGTCTCAGCTATCTTCTTTTCCTTAAATTTATAGATATCATCTTGTCCAGCTCGTGAAGAACTAAAAAATCCTACACGCGTATAGTTACCAGCTACATGCACGGGATCTGTAACATAAGAAAAATCATCAGAGCCGGAATTAATTGGATATCGAAGATTAATAGGCTTGGACCACGTATTGTCATCATTTAAATGGCACTTAAAAATATCAAGTCCACCCATTCCTAAATGTCCATCGGATGAAAAATACAGGGTATCGTGAAAACTTGTAGGGAATAGCTCTCGCCCATCCGTGTTAATATAAGAAGGCATTGCCTCTGCTTGGGTCCATCCCGAATCTGTCTTAATTGTGTAATATAGATCATGCGAAGCATTGTTTCCCTTTGTCTCTACACTAAAAACAAGTACGCTATCATTTTCAATTAGTGTTGGTTGTCCATAATTTGTATTTTCATCAAATAGTAGAATAGGCCTTGGGTCCGTCCAATATCCATCTATCCTACTTGAATAATATATTTTGCATCGATCATCTTTTGCTGTTAATGAATGGCAACGGGTATAATATATTTCGGTGTAATCAGTATTAAAACACGCAGCACCTTCATTTGCTTCTGTATTAAATAATGCATCAAAACTATAAACACTTTTTGCTGATGTACTCATAACGAAAAGATCAGAGAACTCATTTCCAGTCCAAGAATAACTATCATCTCCCACACTTTGTATTCGATCAGAACTAAAGACCACAAACTTATCTTCAAAATATACCGGACAATAATCATTGAAATCTGAATTTGCCTTTACAGCAGAAATTTCAAAATTCTTTTTATAATCGGCAATCCATTCTTCTGCTCTTTTACAAACTAGAATTTCTTTTTTAAATTCTGAATCATTAGTACCCTCATATAATTTCTGAAATGTTTCAGCAGCATTATCATATTGCTGCACGGATTTGTAAGCACGCGCCAATCCCAGCAATGCAGATTGACCGTAACCGAGTTCATTTGCCTTACTAAACCATTTTAATGCTTCAGAGTCCTTGTGTAAGGCTCTGTATGAATTACCCAATAAAAAAGACTTTCTTGCTTTATTGGCTTCATCCTTTTCTCCATTATATTCCTCAGAAAGCAATCCAATTGCCACAGAGTATTGTTTGTAATGATAAGCTTCTTCTCCTGATTTGATTTTTTTATACACCGAACATCCGGATACAACAAATATCCCAATCAAGAAAAATAATACAATTTTATTACTTAAGATCATGCTTTTAAATAACGCTCAATGAAGAAAACAATTTTATTTCATTATCACAAATAAAAAAAGGTGGTCAAATCACTTCAACCACCTTTATAAAATTTATTTTTCGCTATACCTATCTAGCAGCTCTTGCAGCTTTAGAAAAACTCTTTTTTCTCAGTTGTCTTTTTAGTAGGCTTTAACTCTTTAGAAAAATCTCGTACTATCGGCGTAGCTACGAAGATTGAAGAGTATGTTCCAACAAGAATTCCAATCAACAATGCAAAGGCAAAACCTTTAATGGAACTTCCTCCAAAAATAAACAAGGTTCCTACAACCAACAATGTTGTAAACGATGTTATGATAGTTCTACTAAACGTACTGTTAACAGCCATATTCAGAATCTCATCTGAAGATTTCTTCGTATAGATACCTAAGTATTCTCTAATTCTATCAAATACTACCACTGTATCATTTATCGAATAACCAATTACTGTCAATATTGCTGCAATAAATGCCTGATTGATTTCTAATGAAAAAGGAACAATATTATAAAGCAATGAGAACAATCCCAATACTACCAATGAATCATGTAATAAGGCTGCAACGGCTCCCATACTATATTGCCATTTGTTAAATCTCATGAAGATGTACAAAAAGATCAATAGCAAAGCAAAACTACCTGCTAGAAAAGAACTATCCTTAATGTCATCCGCAATAGTAGGTCCCACTTTACTTGAACTAATGATGTGCGTTTTACCTGTACTACTTGTTGATTTAAAATCTTCTCCAGAAATGTTACTACCCGTAATAGCATTAATACCACTTAATAGATCACTCGCAACTCTATCAGCTGCATCATCAGATCTATCAGAAATCATATGTGATGTAACGATATTAAATGTATTTTCCGAATTCACTGCTTTCACTTGAGGAGATGCTCCTCCAAGATATTCGCCCAAATTACTTCTCAATGCATCTGCATCAATATTTGCATCTTTATCAAACTCAATGTTGTATGAATATCCTCCTTTAAAATCTACTCCAAGGTCAAAACCTCTTGTAAACATAGATACAAGTCCAGCAAGGATTATGGTTCCTGAAATTACATAGGCTATCTTTCTCTTCCCAATCCAATCTATATTAAGATTTGAAAAAGCATTGATCGTTGGTGCTATGCCAAAGTTGATTTTTCTATCACCAGACACCCACCATTCTATTAACATTCTACCGATAAGAACTGCCGTAAACAATGAACATAAAACACCAATAATAAGAACAACTGCAAAACCTTTGATAGGTCCAAGTCCAAACCATGCTAAAATAATTGCCACTAAAATAGTTGTAACGTTGGCATCTATTATGGCACTATAGGAATTTTTAAAACCATCCGCGATAGACATTATCATTGACTTCCCAGCTCTCAGCTCTTCTCTTATTCTTTCGTAAATGATTACGTTGGCATCAACTGCCATACCTATAGTTAAGACAATACCTGCTATGCCGGGAACTGTTAATACTGTTCCAAATGATGCCAATGCACCAAAAATGAAAAACAAGTTTAACAACAACGCTATAATGGAGACTACACCTGCGCCAGCATAGTAAAATACCATAAATAACATTAGGAGCATAAATCCTGATAATAATGCTTTAAGTGAACTTGAAATATTTTCTTTTCCTAAAGAAGGTCCAACTGTTGACTCCTGTATAATTTTTGGAGATGCAGGTAATTTACCTACTTCCAATATACTTGCGAAATCTGATGCTTCTTGGACACTAAAGTTACCTGTAATCTCAGATGACCCACCGGTAATTGGTCCATTTACAGAAGGTGCAGAAACAACTTCACCATCAATCATAATCGCAATCTCTCTATTTCCAGAGTTCGCAGCATCGGTTGTAATTTGCCCCCATTTCTTGGCACCATTCGGATTCATCCTGAGGTTTACTTTGATTTCTCCTGTTGTGGGATCTGGTGATTGTGATGCATTTACCACTACATCGCCCTCAAGAAGTGCCTTGTCAGATCCAGGTGTTCTCTTAATTGCGTATAACTCATATTGGTCCGTAATTTCACCAGTATCATATTCTTTAAATGGTTTTCTTGACCATTTAAAATCTACATCACCAGGCATTACATTTATTACCCTATCATCTTCCAACATAGCATTAATTGCCTTTCGCTTGTTGCGATCAGCTAATCCCATTACTGTTGGTGATAAATTTCCATTGTTTAATGACAATAAAGACAACAAAGGGCCTTGATTGCTAAACGGGTCTGCAATTTTCTCTACTAATTGAAAAGTAGAATCTCCTGTTGTATTTCCTAAATCATCAAGTGTAGGCGTCCAAATTGTATCAAATTCTACCGCAGCTGCTTCTTCCGTTCCTCCTTCCAATCCTCTTTTGAGAATTTTATCAGCTTCCATCAAGGCGTTTATGATTTGACCGTTATTGTCAGAATTTCTATATGTATTCCAAAATCCTAAATCTGCCGTGGCTTGAAGCATTTTACGTGCTCTTTCTGGATTTTCGATACCAGGCATTTCTACCAAGATGATATCTCTACCAGCATCCAAGGATATATTCGGTTGAGTAACACCCAATTTGTCAATACGTTGCTTGAGCATGTTAAACGTCAACTGAACAGTTTCATCAGCTTTCTCTCTTAGCATTCTCACCATTTCTCCATCAGAAGTCTCTGCATTAATTTGATCTCTCAAAGCAGGATCTCTCATAAATATTTTAGAAAGCTTCTTTTCAGCCCCAAGCTTTTTATATTCTTGCGCAAAAAGAGTTATATAATCTGATTGTGAATTCTCTTGTTCAATATCAGCAGCATCAAGTGCTTTTAAAAAATTCTCATCTCTGGTTTTACCCGAAAGATTAACCAACATTTCCTTCAAATCGACCTGAAGAACTGTGCTCATCCCCCCTTTTAGATCCAATCCAAATCCCAATTGACGACTTTTTAAATCATCATAGGTGTACGATCCAATTAAAGGAATAGAAAATATTTTCTCACTAGACATTGAATCTAGATACGATGCTCTCTCTAATCGCACTTGACGATCATAGTCCGCCAAAGCTGGATCAATAGATGATTCAGCATATTCTTGAGCCTCTCTCTCAACTTTCCTTGTCGGAAACATGTAAAACACTTGTAGCAAACTCACTAAAATGAGCAATACTAGAAACAACTTAATTAGGCCTTTACCTTGCATGTTATATTTTAATATATGTTCTTGAAAAACTCCGCAAATATAGTGTTTTTGCTTTATAAATTAAGTACTAATCATAACTTGTTAATAATAGCTCTTAACATTCATGAACCAAGCTCATTTTAGCTAATGCTTAGGACCGTTAAATTAAGCTCCAAAGTCAATAAAATAGGACTCTTACGAGAATTCATATGGCCCATTTTTAAATTAGTCGGTTCGTAAATACTTTATATCCAAAGCTTTGACTTATATTCATTTTATAAAAACAATTAAATATATGGGCTTATTCTCCTTTCTAAAAAACATGGGTTCTAAAAAAACCGTTGAAACTGCTGTTGATACTAATGCCGCAGAACTTGCACGTGCAAGAGAAATGAAAATCAATAATCTACGAGGAATATTAAAAAGTACAGGCATCCCTGTTCAGGACATCGATGTTGATCTAAACGGTGAAGAAGTTGTGGTTTACGGCTTAGCTTCAAGTCAAGAAGATAAGGATCAATTGCTAATGGTATTGGGAAACATGGATGGAGTAAATGCCGTAGATGATAGGATAAGCGTAACAATAAGTGAAGTAGAGGAAAGATTTTATGAAGTTCAAAAAGGAGATTCTCTATCTAAAATCGCCAAACAGTTTTATGGAGACCCGATGAAATACACAGATATTTTTGAGGCCAATCAATCCATTTTGACTGATCCGAATAAAATATACCCTGGTCAAATGCTTAGAATTCCTGAATAAATTTTAAGCTATCATTTTAGATCTTAATCTATTTGTTTCTTTATTTCATCGTATAAGTGAAGATTATCTTTTTTGCTTTTATATCTTTGGATTCTAATTAATTCAATGATCCTGTGAGTATATTAATTTTTCTAATAGTTTCCTATATATTGCTAAGCGTCGCTTTATATTTTCTTTTCCCTAAGATGAATATTGCAGCCACTAAAGCATTAATTCCTGGAGTCAATTTCATGGAATGGGCCAAGGCAATAGGCAGACCATCATGGTGGGCCGCATTACTCTTAATTCCAATCGTAAATTTCTTTATCTATGCCGCTATGTGTGTTGATATGGTTCGATCTTTTGGAAAAGATGGATTTTTTCATAGTGCATTGGCGGTAATTTATGCCCCATTTTCATTTTTTAAGTTATCCAAGGACGAATCTTCTAAATACGAAGGGCCAATTTTAGAAAAGGAGCGTGCTTATTTTAGTGCTATACAAGAAGCGAAAGCAAGTTCTAATGATAGAGAGTTAAGAAAATTAACGAATAATAATCCTTTCAAAAAGTCTGGGTTTAGAGAATGGTCTGAATCTATAATTTTTGCGGTTTTTGCTGCAGCCTTTATCAGGATGTTTTTAATTGAAGCTTATGTAATTCCAACCCCTTCGATGGAAGGTAGTTTATTGGTTGGTGATTTTCTATTCGTTTCAAAAGCTCATTATGGGATTCGTACTCCAATGACTGTGGCTATGGTTCCTCTACTGCATAATCGACTGCCATTTTTCAACACTGAATCCTATTTAAAAAAGCCAAGTTTACCTTATAAGAGACTACCAGCTTTGGAAGATATTGATCGAAATGACCCTATTGTCTTTAACTGGCCAGTTGGAGATAGTGTATATATTACCGATCGTAGATCTTATACAGTAGCTCAAGCCGAAAGAAACAAAGGAAGAATTAATGATAGACAATTGCAGAGTCTACAGCGTAAAAAAGATTTTGTTGTAAGACCAATAGATAAAAAAGATCACTATATCAAAAGATGTGTTGCCGTACCAGGAGATTCATTAGAGATTCGAAATCGTCAAATTTATATTAATGGTCAAAAAGGAGATAATCCAGAACATCTTCAGTTTCTCTATCAAGTACAAAAACCCAGTGGAGGAATAAATGAAAAGAAATTAGATTCTTGGGGAATTGACCAAAGCGATTATCAAGGTCAGAATTTTTATTTTTTAGATCAAGCTCAAGTAGATAAACTGGAAGAAATTGGCAGTAAGGTAAACGTTTATGAAAATCCGAGTGATCCGAGAAGATTGTTCCCACATGATGTTAAGAATTTTCCGTCTTGGTCCGTTGATAATTTTGGACCAATTTGGATTCCGAAAAAAGGAAGTACTATAAAAATAACACCTGAAAACATTGCGCTTTACCAAAGGATTATTTCCGTTTATGAAAACAATGATTTCGAGCGTAAAGGAGCACAGATAATAGTTAATGGTCAAGCTATTAATGAGTATACTTTCAAGCAAGATTACTACTGGGCAATGGGTGATAACAGGCATAATAGTGAAGATTCTAGAGCATGGGGATTCGTACCACATGATCATATAGTTGGCAAGCCATTATTCATTTGGTTTTCTACAAAAAATGGAAGTATTGGAAATGGTATAAGATGGAACAGAATTTTCAAATCAGCAAGTGTGAATTAATATAAAATAGTTAAATATGATCCCGATAGGTTTAAAAAAAGCAATACTCGTTTTAAAACTTCAATTTATTGTTGTTTTACTTTTTGCTCAACTACCTCGGACAAATGTTTATTATTTTCAGTTTTTAGTCAATCCAAATTCATTTGAGTTTACCGATGCTAAATATTTGACATCTTTTAACTCTCACGGCTATAACAACCAAGCTTCTTTTATTGACGATTCGAATGTTCTTATCACGAGCAATTTTTATGAAAACGAACAGACTGATATCATAAAATTTGATCTCATTAAGAAGACCATGAAACGGTTAACTAAAACCAAAGAGAGCGAATACTCCCCTATTTACAACAGATATCTAAAAAAAATATCAACGGTACGAGTTGAAGAAGACAATGCTCAAAACATCCATATTTATAAAGCAAATGGATACAATGAAGGCTACAAAATATTGGAGAAGATCAATAATATTGGCTACCACATCTGGAACCCTGATGGCACTTTGTATCTATATTTGGTAGAAGAAAATAATGGAAGTAAATTGGTAATGGTTGATCCTGAAAATGAAAAAATAATTCCTATTATAGACAATGTTGGTAGATGTCTCAAAGTGGATGAAAAAGGCAAATTATATTTTGTTCATAAAGTCACCGATGATTCATGGTATATCAAATCTTATGATCCCTCAAGTAAAAAATTAGAAATAGTCGTTCGTAGTCTTAAGGGCAAGGAAGATTTTGAACTCGTATCTGGAACCGTGATTTCTGGAAGTGGATCCTTAATTTATCAACATGCTCTATCTACTGAAGGCGATTGGAAAAAGATTGCCGATCTCTCAGCTTTTGGAATTAATAATATCAGCAGATTAAATATTAAAAATAACAAACTACTGCTCGTTGATAAAGGAAGATCATAATCTATTGGATCAAATGGGTAATTTAGTTAATCTAAAATCTACCCCCCAAAGAGTAGTTTCATTAGTCCCTTCTATTACAGAACTTCTCTATCACATACTCCCAATAAAAAATATCGTTGGGCGCACAAAGTTTTGCATCCGACCTCAGAAATTAGTTAACAATGCTAAAGTAATTGGAGGCACCAAGAACATTCATATTGAAAAAATAAAAGCTTTAAAACCAGATTTGGTTATTGCTGCAAAAGAAGAAAATTTGAAGGATCAAGTAGATCCAATTAGAGAATTTTCAAATGTATATGTTTCCGATATTAAAACCCTAAATGACAACTTTGATTTCATTCGGGATTGTGGGACAATTTTTAATATTCAAAAAAATGCAAGCCTTTTAAATGAAAAGATATCATACAATTTCAATTCTTATGATTTCAGCAAAAAACTTTCTTGTGTTTACTTGATCTGGAAAGATCCCTATATGACTGTTGGTGGAGATTGTTATATAAATGACATGCTCGAAAAAACGGGATTCAATAATTTATTTTCCGACAAGATGAGATATCCTTCAACTGAAATGGAGGAAATAAAGCAATTAAAACCAGATATTATAATGCTCTCATCCGAACCATTTCCTTTTAAGAATTCTCATCTCGATTCAATTAAAAAAGAATGTCCCACGTCAAAGATTGTCTTAGTAAATGGACAAAGTTTTTCATGGTACGGCAGCCAACTATTACAAGCCTTTGGTGATATTAATAAATTAAGGTCTGAATTATTGCAAATATAATTTGAAAGTAATTTGCATAAAAAAATCAAAAAGGTCGTTAGAGCTATATTCTTTATAATTAATATATCTTAATTTCATTTTTCAAATTATCATTATGAATAAAGCATTAAGCATATTAATATTTTTAGTTAGTATAAATCTCTCGGCTCAGGTTCAAACAAACAATCAATGGATTGTTAAATTATCATCGAGTAATGTAATCGAGCAAGTTATTCTTAAAAGTGGCGCCCTGTCATACGAGAAACTGACTAAGAGGAATGAGCTTTATAAATTAGTATTTGCTGATTCTGATGAATTGGTAAGATCTAAACTAGATCGAATTAGTGAGATTTCATTATTTGAAAAAGATTTAAGAGTAGAATTAAGAGATACTCCTAACGACCCAGGCTATTTAGATCAACAATGGTATCTTGAGAAAATTAAAGCTGAC
>CANNZV010006670.1:0-16149 GCA_947561585.1 Caprella mutica | reverse complement strand
CTTCAGGGTCTCCTGACTTTCAGATATTTTAATTTGATGTGAAGTTGAGCTCATGCTATTAAGCTCAGCTTATCAGCAGATTCCCAGTCAGTTAGCAGAAAATGGGACATTTATAAGATTTTCTGAAATTCTGTGTGAACAATCTCTAATTTTCTACTATATTTACATGTAGTTTACTGAGAACAGAAGCCTAAATAGAGGATTTATTTTTGAACACTTTATAGTTCTCTAATGGCCTGTCTTGGCAGATTCCCAGACTGTACGAACTGGTAAACTGTTCTCCAAGAAATCTTTACCTCTTATTTTGCTATTTGTTCTCGACTTAATAATGTAAAATAGTAAAAATACATGTAACTAAATATAATAAGTATAGGGGGATATGATTATTAATTCATATTAAGGATTGTTGTCACAGGAAATGTTGAGAATGTCCTATATTTTGCAGACTGAGATGTGGGCAGAATATATCAACTTGTTACCATAATATCTTGGTCTTTTCTCCAGCCTTTGAAGAATAGTTAAGACTGATAGGCATTAGTTAAAATTGATTACTTACTACATAGACCAAGAGTATGATAGCATGGGAATTTTTTAACATTTTCTGTACTTACAATGTTTAATTTTCTTATATTTACATGTATTTTACAATTTACTGAGAACAGAAAGCAAACTAGAGGATTTCTTGAACACTTTACCAGTTCTTGCAGTCTAGCCAAAGGATACTAGTTATTATTTACTTTAAGTTTTAACCTAGCTACTTACCTAGTCAGTTTTTTGTTTCTTTCACAGTTAAATATAGTTTTTCCCCTTTGAAAATAATATTCCATCAACGTCGGTGGATTTCTAGCTATTAATTCTTATGCTTACTATTAATGCTTATGTTTATCATTAATTAATGTTTACTATTAATTAAATTGGAAATAAGCTATTGGATTTTTTTTAGCTTTTTGAAAATGCAAGTGGGTTCTTGTGGACCAATTACATACTGGGTTATGTCCAAAAGTTTGTTGTTATATTGATAATTCAACATTTAATTTCAAATATTTATTTGTGCTAAAATTTGAACTAATTCTTCTAAGCAAATATTGCTATAAATAATAGTCTGAAAACCACTATCAAAAATTATTTAGGCCAACAAATTAATTTTACAAACTAAATACTCTTTAATATGAAGTTTCCATTAATTAAATTTTATTAAAATATTAAGCTTAGAGTAGCTACACCCTATAATAAAAATACTTAAGTACAAAAAATAAAACCAACCTAATTGGGAGAATTAACACTCCAAACTATTGATTATTGACTTTTTGAAGTATGTCTGAATCTGTTATATGTATGTATTAGGTAAATTATTATTTTAATTGTAAAATCTAGATTACAGTGATTAGTTTAATAATGATATTCTTTGTTAAGTAGAACATACCTAAGTAGTATGTTGTTGAAGTATTGGCTACTAGAAAATAATCTATGGTGCTGTTTGTCAGTGTCTTGCAAAAAGTTCAAAATACAATAAAATATGGCTGGTAATAGCTACCAGCCAATAGTGCTCACACCACTGCATAACAGCTTACTTAGGCAAATAGGCAGTATTTGCTCCACAGATGGAAATATTTAAATTGGGAATGGAGTGTTGAGGCCCACTTTTGAAAATTAGGACTTTACTGATGAATTGATTACCTAACTCCGAAGTTTTGCAGATTTCAAATATTAAGATTGAATTGATGCAAATTTTATAAAACGAAGTATTTATCCTCCAAAATTCATTTGTTGGTCAGCAGAATTTTTCAAAGTGGGGTCATGGCTTGTAACTTGTAACCAAAATCTTGATGAGTAATGAGTAAAATTTGAAAATGAGTTTCATTTCTTTCGTGCCACCCAGTATATTACAGATTTTTTAAAATAATTTTTTATTTTGGTGTATCAAATATTGATGAGATATTACATAGCATACTTTATAAGTTTGGGTGAGATAAGAATGATGAGTTTAGGTATCTTAACATGCTTTCAGTAAAACCCTATATTGTTAGTTAAATAGCCAATTTAATTTGGATAGAACTGGAGTACCAAACTTCGATCCATATTACTAATTGAAGTATAATTATGAGCAAAATGCTTAATAAGTCCAGTATTTTCATTTTCAAAAATATATATATTTGAAATTGCTAAAGAATTTCTCTCCATTCTAACATTGAAATGAATTTGAAAATCCTCAGCTAAAGAGTTAATTTGTAGATTCATGTACATAATAACAGTCTTACCTATTGAGAGCATCAAAGCAAGTAAAGTAGCTACTTATAATTCCAATTTATCATTTTTCACTAAATCCTATCTTCGTCTAGGGTATTCTACTATTCCATCTCATTTTCCTGCAAACTTTGATCTAACATAAGAACCAATTCAGGAAGAAGCTCCATACTTATACCATCCTAAGATATCATTTCGATAATGATGTGTACCTATTTTCAATCTTGTATCTCTGATGGTTAATCATTTATCAGCATACATTTACTAAGAATTAGGGTAATTGCATCGCACTTGTGGGGTAAATAATAGCAGTGATATTATTCCGACGCTAAATTTAATAAGTTATTGTCTATAAATGTGTGATATATTTATCTGTCTAAAGATAGTGATTTCATTCAAACTTGCAAATATTTTGCATTGGCTACTGTTATCAAAAAAGTTGTTTTTAAATTTCAACTATGAATTAAAATATTTGGAAAATGAAATAGAAGATATGACTACTAAACAATTATTTAGCTTATATTCATAAACTTGAAACTCCTTTTTTGTTTTTTGGTTATGGCGGCAATGGGCCATAATGATACGATTTTTAGTGTAGCTACTTATTGGTAGTCAAGTTATTGGTATAAAAATATTCTGAAAAGCTATTCATTTTTGGCTTAAGAATAGGACAGTTGATAATAAAGGTCAACTTAGAGAACAAAAACTTTGAAACCATTTAAAGAAGGAATCTTATGATTATGCAACCTGTTGAAAATATTTTAAATTTTATGTATTGATAATTGAATACAGTAGCTATAATTTATCAATATGCTGTGTGTTGTGTGTCATGAACAGTTAAATTTTCTGATCAGTAATATGATTAACAAAATTTCTAAACAATTGTTCCTTTCAGATAAATCTATCAAGACTTGGAAAAGGACATCTCCTGATACTTCACCCTTGGATAACTTGTAGCGTCATCTTGATTTGCTATGTGAGTAGACTTTTCACTGTATTTATATGTTGAAGGTAGCTATAGCTAATTAAAGTACCATAACTACATAATAATGTGTCTGAAGTTGGCTAATTGATATTAACAATGATTTTTCTCCTAAAAATGTTCAAAAATTGAATATTTTGAATCTTTTTTTTTTAATCTCTTTGAATGAGAATTTTGTGTTCAATATTTGTCAAATGATTGCAGCTAAGTTATCTCACAAATAAATTATGAACATTTTTTTGTAAATCGAGTTAAATCTAATTATCTAACCAATGTCATAAAATGTTATTCTATTGCCAAAGTAGTT
This sequence comes from Caprella mutica, assembly GCA_947561585.1. Taxonomy (NCBI): domain Eukaryota; kingdom Metazoa; phylum Arthropoda; class Malacostraca; order Amphipoda; family Caprellidae; genus Caprella; species Caprella mutica. Next base: position 12,616 of record CANNZV010006670.1, on the reverse strand, counting down.
CTATTTTGTCATTACAGTTAATCTAAATATAGCAAAGGAAGTTCTTAATTATCTTGATAAAAGAGAAGATGGGAAACAATATCTAGCTACAGGGAAATGTGTAGTGAGTTTAAACTCGGTAGCTAATTTGATGCGAAAATTAATATTCAGTATAAAGTACCATCCTCTTTTCATCCAAATTATCTAAAAAATATAATATTTTGATTTGAACAACTGATCTGTTTTTTTTTCAATTTTTTTATATGCACAACAGCTAGCTGTTCTAAAGTAAACAGTTTAGTGATGGGAAGCATCAGCTTCATTGATTAAAGCAATAAAAAGATTTGCTTGGAGGGAAAGTGTCCGCAGGATGTTAAATTCCCAAATCACTGTTTTTGTTATTTACCAATCTGTAGTTTACCCACACCAATCCTAAAATATATACATTACAATTAATAAAGTTTATTTTTGGAAATGTGAAATTTGTCCACTGTTAAATAATCAATACAAATACAGTTTTTTTGCTGTGCAGTACAGATAATTTGTGAGTGTTATTGTTTTGAAGTTATTTGTAATTACTAAAGCAAATGACTAGATTGGAACCGACTACTATAGATTAAGAAATATATTTATGTTCACTACCATCATTCTACTAAACATTTAATTCAACTAACCTCTCCTGATATTGTGTGATTGAAAGTATAATGAATGCAATGTTAACAATTATTTAAATATATTACTTTATTAAAAACAAGATAATTAAAGACTTGCATATTGAGCAACAGAGAATGAAAATGTAATTTAAAATTTAGTCAAATAAAGATGTTAAGAAGTGCTTATAAATTAATTAGCAGCTTAAAGATACAGCTTTCGTGAAATCGAAATTAAAATGATCTGCTATAATTTACTACATCATGTCAACTTTAAATTACGTGATTTATATTATTCTTCATCACCTAAGTGATTTGAAGTAATTATTGCAGGCCTCTAAAAATTATTGTTTTTATAGTACAATATATCTACCGCTATTATATTATAAAAATTGGAAACATATTACATTCCATATAAATAGAAGAGTCTAATAATGAACCTAATAAGAACAAGGTTAATACTTGAGTCTACCCTCGCTTCGTTTTCTATGCAATGAGATGCGGTTAAGAGACTCTTGTTTGCCGCTAACTTCAACCGTTTTACGTGAGTGTTAAGCGCTTAGCACATCAAGATTGTAACCGTTTTCACTGGTGCTAAGCGCTTAAGAGACTTTACCTTGAGCAACCCGATTTTTGCGGTTAAGAGACTTTGGCTTGTGGCCCTTCATATTATGTCATAAGGAGTAACTAAAGCTGCCGATTGGACACTAACAGAAATTTTATTAGAAATAAAGGCTATTTCTTCACTGTGTGATTATTTGCAGAGATTGAGGTTGGTTTCAACCCTTCACTGTGTAGTTATTTTGCAGATTTTGAGGTTGGTTCCAACCCTCCACTGTGTAGTTATTTGCAGAGATTGAGGTTGGTGCCAACCCTTCACTGTGTAGTTATTTGCAGAGATTGAGGTTTAACCCTTCACTGTGTAGTTATTTGCAGAGATTGAGGTTTTTTTTAACTCTTCACTGTTTATCAATTTGCAGGGATTGAGGTTTGTTTAAACTCTTCACTGTGTAATAATTTGAAGAGATTGAAATTGAAGTTACTTGTAACCCTTCACTGTGTAGATATTTGCAAAAAATGAGGTTTGTTTTATTCTTTCAATGTGCAAGTATTTGCAGAGGTTGAGGATTTTTTTTAGCTCCTCATTGTGTAATTATTTGCAGAGAATGAGGTTTGTTTTACCTCTTCACTGTGTAGTTATTTTCAGAGATTGAGGCCTGTTTAAACTCTTCACTGTGTAGTTATTTGCAGAGACTGAGGTTTGTATTAATTATTCGTTACAAATCAATGTCAATTTCAATAGTAATTATTGGTTGTGCAAGAGAATTATCTTAATATATACGGAAAAAATTATTTTAATAATAAATTGCGATCAGAGTTTCCATTGGATATTAAATATTGGCGGGACATGAGAAGTTATTATGTGGAAGCACCGGAAGAGTCCTTTATCAATCTGAGAAAATTGTTCTGTAGTTTTATTTAGTTTCAGGCTTAAATTTTCTGCATTTATTATAGTGTGAAATGCCTATACCATTTGTTTGAATTAATATGGAGTAAATATTCCATATGTAAGTGTACTTTGCATTGTTAGTACATTATAGAAAAGGCTTTTCACTCACTCTGAGCTCCTTACTGACGAGACTCGTTTAGATTTTTCTAAAAGTGGCTTGAGGCGGACTCCACTCTCTATTCATGCATAACTAATTGCTTCTTGATAATAAATGTTTGCAGACTCAGGTGCATTGCGGTGTGATCAACCCTCCCCACAAAATTTCAGTCCTTGTTCCCTCTGATGAAAGCGAATAGAACTTTTCTGGCTGCAGGCCCCTTTTAACTACTTGCCTCATTTGTTTCTGAGGCTACAATAAATATATTCTCCCTCTGAAATAAGGTGGACTATTTCCTCGAAAGGCCCTCAAACGGATGGAATTCTCAAAATTCCACGCTAGATTCACTGGTTGAAAATCAATTTCACTGATACCAAATGAAGTGTAAGTTCTTTGATTTCTAGAATTTTCAGCACATGAGTCTCTGATTACTGACTGTACATTTATTCGTTATGATAATTCAAGACGTGAAGAATTCAGAGAGGAGTGAATTCTTGCTGCGGAAATTTCCGATGTAAAATGATGAGCTCAAGATAGAATACTTCAATTATTCAATTTCATAAAATATTTTCTTCTTCGAAAATAGTAGGTCTGATATTCAAAGTGGGTTGGTCACACTAAGTGACTTGGCCGTACTAAGTGACTTGGTCGTATTAAGTGGTTTGGCCGTACTGAGTGACTTAATCGACCCGAGTGTCATGATCCCACTGGGTGACTTGGTCGCTATAAGTTGTTTGGATGTTTTAAGTGTTGGTCGCAATATTGCTGGTCGCAATGTATGACTTTGTCGCAATATTTTATTTTTAAATTTCTTCCTAATTGTGTATTTTGTTCCTATCATTTTATTGAAGCAAAAATTAAATTAATAAATAATCAAACGACGTGTATTATTAGGATAAATAGATATTTCGTTAATTAGATAATTATCAAATTCCTATTTTTCAGTTAAACTGTTTTCGATGTACTAATTGCAAACATTATGATCATGTAGGTGGGATAGATTGAAAATCATTTTATGTTCAATAGTATATTTACATTATTCATCATAAAATGATTTTTGATCTATTCCATCTGCATGATGATACTGTTTGTAATAGCTTCGTTGAAAATAGCTTTGTTGAAAACAGCAGATACAATTGTGAAAAATTACTCCCAAATTAGTTTCTAAACAATGAGAAATATTTACGAGATATGTCCCTGATTTATTTGACTTTTCATATGTGCGAGTTGTAATGAGAGTGGGGATGCCAGTATATTAGATTTTACAATTGAATATTTTTTGTTGCTGGAATATGAATTTGAAAACATTTATTGTAACTTATTTGAATAGAAATTTAATTTCTTGTTAGCTGTGTTTATTTTTACTACTTAGTTTCTCAAAAAAACTTAATCGACTAAGGATTAAATTTCTATTATATGTTATATAATTAGTAAATACAACAATTGAATGAGTACTATAAAGGTGTATAGACGGAAATTATTACCGGTAATAAAATGACCAGGGCATCAATTGACCTAGACCTCTTATGATCTTCATATTATCTCCACCCCGATATTAAGTCTCTTTTTTCTCCCAGAAATTCTTGATAGCAAATTTCAAGTTGATAATTCAAAGCTGCATCCAAAACATCACCACATGAAATCTTTTCATCCAAACTTCATCTTAGTACAGAAATTTCCAACAACAAACAAAAAAGGAAGGAAATTGCTATGGATGAAACAAAAGGAGAGTAACGGCATCACAACATCTTTGAGATGGGAATCTCTTTCAATTATAACTTGTAGAAAAAAGAAACGGAATGAACTTTTCACCAGCCCAGAGAAGATGATTTGGTGTGCCTGATGTAACCTTAGAGGAAGTGCTAAAAGAATATCTTGATATAATCAGTGGTAACTCTCTTTTGAAATAATCATTTTTTCTAAGAATTTTGAAGATGAAATTTTTGAAATCCTTATTTGGATGTGAAACTCACTATGTCTGATAGATCTTCGATCCATCAAATACACAGAGATAGGATTAGTTGAATTAAATCAAATTTAATTTGTTTTAACTTATATGAATGGTTTAATTTTGCCCCTGACTACGTGTTTAGTTGCCTGAACCTTTTAATAGTAGATAAATTGTCGTTGGTTAATACAACATAGTCGTTTTGACCCACACCAAAAATTAAAAAAAAGTAGCGCCAAATCTCCTAAAAAGTTATTTATTCACCAGATACATTGGATTAGCTTTCTGTGTTATAAATTTTCAGAAAAGTGACTTTTAACTCTCATATAATGTTGATCAATCCATAAAATGAATTGCATTAACTAATGTTCAATGACACACCGCGTCAAAGTTTTTTAAACATAAATGGAAACATGATTCAAGTCCAACCAACTCACGGAATACATTTATTCAAAGCATAAATAATTGATGACCCATTTGATATGTCTAATGACAATATGGGTAGTACTTTTTTATCTTTTTGTAACCCGTCACTCTATCACGAAGTTGTCTACACATTGAATAATAGTTTCTGGTTTTTATAACACGATTTCTATCACAAATATCAAAATTATACAGAATTCAACTTAGCAAATTTCCTAATACCTAAACTATCCCACACTCAAATTTTCTCATAATCAAATAAATTATCAATTATCACCTATAATGGATTCCTCTTTAGTAAATGTGGTGCACCGACAATTGGGCCTAAGACAATTAGGCCCCGACAATTGGGCCCAAGACAATTAGGCCCCGACAATTGGGCCCGCAGACAATTTTGTCTAGAGCGAATGGGTAATTAATTGAGCCCAAAGAATATTAATTGAGCTCAATGCAATTGGGCTTCAAGACAATTAAGTCAATAAAGAATTAGAGCCGCAGACACAATAAAAAATTGTTACTTTGTTATCACAAGGGTTGTGGTAATATTATCTTTGAAATATGTTTTATATTCTCTTGAAAAACATTCTCCATACTCTCTAAATATATTCTTTTATACTCTGAAATATGCAATATTTCCTATAAAAATATACATTAAATTCTCCAAAAATATGATTTTTATTCTTTTTATTCTCAATTCATAAAACTGCTGAAATTTCCTATTCTCATGGCTTCGGTGTGATGTAAATCTTTGAAAAGTTTAAATAAGTCGTATTAACTTTAATCATGTCATATGGATCCAATGTGTAGTGTAATTCTTCTGACAAAGATCAGTCACAGTAATATTTGGTTAATAAAATGGGAAAATTTTGAAGGTAATTCGTTATATTGAACTACAAAAATTGAACACTTTTTGGGATAAAAAGTAATTATGAAAATTATCTTTTGTAATATTAATTCATGAAGCTTTCCAATATTGAACATTGTACTGTTTCTGAGTGTACAGGCTTCTCAAAATTCACTTTCCCCTTAATTTGATTTGTTGGTTTCAATAATTTCGGCATGTCTCCGTGGGCAACGATCTTCTTAATACCTTGAAGTTTTTCAGTACGATGTACAACATATTTACGAAAGACGAATATGAGGCTGAAGAAAAGATTGCAAACTCTTTGTTCTGATTTTCAATTAATCTTTTTAAAACAAATAATGCATTTTTGGTCTTCGTTCAAGCTGTAAAAGATTCACTGAAGTTATAAACGTTTATATTATAAGTTTCTCTGATCTTAAGCCTAGGTAACACCGCCCGAACTTTGTTGCAGCGTTCCTTGAACTGGGTGAGAATAAACCGAATTTCGACAACGCTCTAACAGCGCACAATAGGGAAAACCAATCAAGGTAACACAAGCATTTAAAGAGTCTTTCTACGACTGTGGGTTTTAGCTCGGTTGGAGTTTGAAGTTGGTATAGCTGCATACTGTGTTTTATTATGGAGCTGATTGAATGAAATTTATCAGAAATTCCAATATATTTTTCATATAAATTGAAAGTTGAAGTTCATCATTTGATGGCCTGGTCACAGCGGAAGGACTTTGCAGGAGCGTTCCTAAAGAGAGGACACAAATTATCACTGCTTGTTAACGTTCACCAGAAGTTGGCCCTTTTTCAGACAACGTCGTATACGCTTGACGTTTGTTCAGTTGTTCACTACTACCTCTCCAAAAGTTTTAATTTTCCCAAAATATTACAAGGGTTGAGGAGCGTTAATTTTGCGCTCCGGCAAATTTCACCACCACCCCAAAAACTTTCAGTCAAAATTTAATACTATTAGACTTAAGTTCGTGGACATTTAGGTCCGCAAGGCTAACACTAAAATTTAAAATAATGTACCAACAGTTGCTTCACCAGCTTTGATCGGGTGGTGATTAAACGTTGCACAAACTTTGGTTGGGCGATTTGTATCGTTTTGCTATCAGTCACAGGATTGCTGGAAATGATTGGAGCGTTGAAACAACGATCTTTTGCGGTAACGAGCTTTGGCTTGCTTTGGTATGTTATGTAGGTAACACAGCTCCATACCACTAAACCAACCCTCGCTTCCTCTCACTACTATTAAGCCAATACTATAGCAACGCCGACTTCAGAGGTGCACCGCTATAGCAACCACCAAGTTATCGATTTTTTCCACATTTTATGTGCGAAAAATAAAGTAAACAATTTTATAAAAAATGGGAAAAGATAGAAAACACGGGCGTTTAGATTGATTATACCTACCTATCTGACATGTAATACAAACAGTGTACATTCTTATAATTTGGACTGAAAGTTAGCAAGTCGTAAGTTGAAAGGCTGATATCGAGTATTGATTCTCAAAAATCATACCCAAATTTAATTTTTTTCAATAATCTTCGGATAGAGAATATATTTAATCGTACCCGAATCTCCATATTTTCTCGAGGGTGTGCAGACGCAATGAAGCTGTAATAGTGTTGCAACTAAGGCAAAAGTTTTTCGATCTACTTTGTAGTTCAGAAGTTGGCAATAGGAGCATAAATAACTATTAGGCTGCTCGCACACTAAAAGAGAGATATGTAGCAAAAAAGATTGTAAGATAGAAGAAAGAGAGATAGTACCCACGCACACCAACAGTGAATTGTTCGCCTGTAACATTGGTGAGAGGAGGTTGTATAATGCTGGATCAAATAATCATTATTCAGTATAAATTTCTTTCATTTCTTTTTTCATGTAATTGGTCTGAGTATGCTAAATTAAATTTTCCATAAATTTAATAGCGTGGTAATCAATAAATTCACAACGGCCATTCAAAAACATTGGTTCGTTTCATTCGAAAATAAGATTATAATTCAATGAAATTGCAATTAATTTCCGAATTTACAAGGATATTGAAACGCATAAAAAAATAATCTTATAATTATACTGAACTACTTAGCTCACATTTAAAAGTACAACAAATACAAATACAATGGATTATTGTAATAACCTTCAAGAACAAATTAATAAACATTATAAAACACGTTAAGTTCTAAAATATGAATTACTACAATAATTCCAATTAAAAATTTAAATGATATTACTAAAATAATAAGTAGGGAAGGCTTAACTCAGAATAAATTTTGTTCTAAAAACTATTACGGAGACTGATGCAGATTAAATTGGATTTATTAACCCTAATGAGTTTGACGCGTGTGTTCTATGCAAATCTTTTTTAAATTACTTTTTACTTTTCATGTCGTTTATTTAAATTTACTGGCCTTTCTTGACTTTATTCATACATAAATACGTAATATATTTTTGCATTTAAAATTTGAAAAATATTTACGAATCGGCGTAAATCAGCGTAAATCACGTAAATTATGGAATTAATTGTATTTTGGTGATGTACGTGTGGCAACCTAGAGTTACAGTTTGGTTAGTCAATACGCACGAATCTGTCCACGTTTTCATCAAATACAGATACATGCGCGAGCTGTGATTGGGTCAAACCCCACCCAATCACAGCTCTGGTCTCTCAGTTGCCAATTTCTTAAGGGGACCGCCCCCCGAAGAAATCTCAAAATTTTATCTTTTTTTTTATTGTGTAAATAGTTGCTTTATAACCTTCTTATAGTGTGTGCAAAATATCAGAAGTCTCGTATAACTCTTACCCCTGGGGAGAGGGAGAAAGGGAAGGGGGGTAGGGAGTCAATATGTACTCTAAAAACCATCTCTCAGCCAATTATAATTCGTAATAATTAATTATATCGCTATATCTGGTATCTAACATACCCATGTACCACGCACACACCAATGAATGCAAAGAGAGATTAGCCAGTTGCCCCTAAACCTCCGAAGTGGATTGACGCTGCGTGTCAGATCATCAAACTTTGAAAGGAAATTCCTACTAATTTTGATGTCTACAAATCTTGTAATTCAAAAGATCCCACCTGTTTTTTGGTTGAAGCTAGAGCATTGCGGTTTTTGCATTCGATAGTCCATAATGATATCTACAATACCAATCCTTCGATTTTTGATTTTCGAATTTGTTGTAGACAATTTTTTCCGACAAAAAATTATTTTCAAAATTTTTGGTTTACTTTTTATGAAAAAGTCGAAATTTAGAAAACCCATTCGAAAATCAAAAATCGAAGAAAATGATATTGTAGATATCAGTATGGAAAATCGAATGCAAAAAACCGCAATGCTTTAGCTTCAACAAAAAAACAGGTGGGTTTTTTTTTTTAAATGGTTCGAAATTTGTTCGAAATTCGAATAACTCGTTTTCTATGTGTCTAATTGAAAATATGTCACGAACAAAAACGATAGATAATTCAATTTTATATATACATACAAGGTTTCAGAACCATAACTTCAATAATAATTTTTTTTCAAATTTTTGGGGCGGTCCCCTTAAATACTTATGTATTTATTTCTCCTTATAGGTTCAATATTTTTTACTTGAAACTTGGTACACATTAGTTTAGTATAAATACTAACAACTTGTAAAAAATACAGTACCGTAGGTTTATAAATAAGACATGTGTTTTTTTGACACATAGTCAAACTCTCCTGTTGATTCAGACAGTCAAACTCATTAGGGTTAATAGCAATAAATCCCTGTGCTGTAACAATATCTCATATTCGCTCCATAGCAGAGCGTGCCTGATGCACCTACCCGTGTCAAATCTGATAGCACACTGAAGTGGTAAACTTGAAGATAGATTGGCGAGAAATCATCCTGTGAAGCGATTTCTATCTTTATCTTTCTTTCAATCTTTCTATCTCTCGCCGGACTCTCTTTCAGTGTGCGCACTAGATAGTAATACCATGTTTCCCAGTTCAATCTTGCAATCTCTCTTGCCATCTCGCTTTTGGTGTGCGTGGAGCCTTTGGGCTCTTGGAACTCTCGAAGCGTAAAGAGAAGTTTGAACACATAGCAGTTATGGGAAATATAATAGGGTAACATGTATTATTTGAGTAGTCAATTGAAGAAATGATTTTAAAAGAGTTTGCAGTTTCGTCTCTTGGTGGTACGTGCAATCAGTAAGATAGTACTTTAAAATATATAATATATAATGCTCTTTTTGGGATATATAATGTTTATCTATATTTTCTGCAATATTCCAATCATATTGTTGGTTACATTTCATCTTTCAGGAGTTTATAAATATTACCAAAAATTAAAATTCTCGAAGGTACAAATTGAAACAAATAATGTCCAAACGAGAAATCGAAATAAAAAATTGAAATTAAACTGAAAATACAAAATTTTGGTTGGAAATTTACAGCATATCTTGTTATGCAGAGAAGGTAATTATATTTTCATGTTTATATGATATAATTAACAGTAATATTATTCCTTAACATAATGTATTGTATTCAAACAATTATATAAAACAGCAATAGATTCTAAGTAACTTTGAACTAAGTATGAATCCAAATTAGTTATATCTATTTCCTGTGCTACAAATACATATATCAATGAATAATTAATAATATTCGAATATTTATGTTATCGATTATATGTTTTTACTTTAATTTTTTATATATTCTCTACATTTCATTCAGAATTCCATAGAGATGTGCAAACTTGTTGCATCTAATTGAATTACTCCGGACTATTCACCTGCTTTTTCTTTCGAAAAATATTCTGACAGTCCTCATAAAATTTAATCTTCACAATCTCAATAATAATTTTGCTTCCGAAGTTAATTTCCTTTTTTTCTTGCCAATAAACCAATGAAGCGAGCTGGAAAGATGGCTAACTTGCAGGCATCTTCCATTCCTAACTTCTGTAATAAAACCTAAACTTTGAGCCACATTCTTTTGGAAGATAGATGTGGAAATAGAGATATTTCAAATATTTACCTCGGCATTACCATTCTCAGTAAGTTTACGGAAGCTTTGAAACATTCTGCTTGTGATAATCTGTATATCTTTCTATGCAGCTAACAATGAAATATTTAACTGCCACGTATGGACAGTACGTAAAGTAGAAATCGAACTATCCTACGAATACAAAATTATACGGTTAGTCCATCAGGAATAGATATTCCCAGTATTATTTACAATCTCCATGTTTCATCCGTTTAGATGAAATTTTATTTATAATTTTAGCCAAATGAATATCAGTTTCAAGCGAACTTCCATTTCTGTTTTAATGTTGAGTTTTAGTAAATTGTTGGAACAAAAAACTGTTTCGGCGTTGACCGAGATTTTATTTGGATTATACATATGTTCAGCACTGGTCATAGAAACTAGCTTTCCAGAGAACAGTAGGATATTTTTGTGGTAATCATTATTAGGTTAGGGTTTCATAATTTGTGTTTTAATTATTTTTACTAGATTTTAATATTTTGCGTTTTCAACTGTAGATCATGCTAGATGAATGAGCTATTGTGTGACTTGTCTTTGGTGGATAAATCTGGGACGGCTAAAAATCTTCGGTTAATTTCTTTTAGGGTGTTTATAATTGCTGTATTTGTTCAATCTGCTGTATTTGTTTAGGATTTCATAATTTGTGTCTTTATCCAGGGTATTTATACTTGCTATAACTATTGTTATAAAACTTAGCAATACCTTTTATGTACGTCTTAGTAAATGATTTTAAAATTACGGAATCAGTCCACTGCTGCATATACGTTGTTTCACTTCCCAGTACACCTGACATCGCACTCGATTTGGGTGGAAACACTCCATATGCGCTACATTTTGTTTTAGTGTAAACAATAAAAACAAAATTATGAGAAAATAACACCTTAATGCATGTCCAATCAATAACCTTTTGAATTCACATTTTCAAAGCACTGGTATTCAATGTAGAAATAATTTCGAGAATAGATGGATGTATTGAATATTAACAACAATGATGTGGTATTTGTAGAGCTTTTCTTTGTTGTTCAGAACAGGAAAAACAATAATTTGGCATTAGAGAGCTTTCTTCGCTGTTAAGAACAGGAACAACAATCATGTGGCATTAGTAGAGTTTTTCTTTGCTGTTAAGAACAGGAACAGAAACCAGATAACATTAGAAGAGCTTTCCTTCGCTGTTAAGAACAGAAATAGCAACCATGTGGCTTTAGTAGAGCTTTTCTTTGCTGTTAAGAACAGGAACAGAAACCAGGTAACATTAGAAGAGCTTTTCTTCGCTGTTAAGAACAGAAACACCAACCATGTGGTTTTAGAAGAGTTTTTCTTTGCTGTTAAGAAAAGGAATAACAATCATGTGGAATTAGTAGAGCTTTTTCGATGTTAGGAACAAGAACAACAATAATATAGCGTTAGAAGAGTTATTCTTCACTGTTAAGAACACCTGGGTCAGCACTACATATACTCAGTAACTCTTAATTTTCTCCTCGCAACGCCATAGAGATCAGAGTACCTGTTTTCTTGTTCAACAAACCCCATTGATTTTGTGTTGACTTTGAAATCAAGTCATGTTGATTGGAATAACCAGAGGTGTTGACTTAGATATACTAGTCATATTGACTTACTAAACAGAATCGGAATATGTCTATATAATTAACAGCTGGAAACTGGAGAGTATACCATTTATATATTTACATTAAATCTCCTTGGAGGAAATATTGCGGGAGTTTTTGAAATAGTAACATAAACCAATTTGGAATAAATTTTTGTACAATGATTTCATAAAAGAGATAATTAGTGAGTTTTTAGAATAATTAATTCATGATAAATATTCAAATATAATTCATGGATTATGAATGATTTTAATTAGCTTATCATTAGAAATTCCAAACTTAACAAATGTCAGACTCTTCGGAGCAACTACCATTAGTATTTTAATTGACCATTTTTCTTTTTAATTAACTAGCATACAGTATATGTTGTTTTTATTTCCTTATTCGATATATTGAGACATAATTTTTCATATCAATGAAATATATTCTATTGACATGCTGTTTTTTTTTCAAGTTCTTTCTAGCTCACTTATATAATATATATAGTGTATCGTTGAAATTGAAATAAGAACAGGATAGTAACCAGAGAAAATTACG
>CANNZV010006669.1:0-16157 GCA_947561585.1 Caprella mutica | reverse complement strand
CTTTTGTAGTTCATTACTGAATAGACATAAAATATATGTATATCGGGGGGCGTGCCGCCCCCCGAACCCCCCTGCCAGGTCATTAAACAATCATGAAGTGTGCAGTACAACAAACTAGCGGATACAACAAACTACATTAGCAACTCTCAGTTATTTCTATCTAAGTAACTCTTCATTTGTTTAACTAGGTTAATAAGGATTAAAAAAAACAGGGAGGGGGGGGCTCGTGACCGGAGGGGGGGGGGGCTTATGACCTAGGGGGGCTCATGACCGGGAAGGCTCGTGACCGGGGGTGCTCATGACCGGGGGGGTTCTTGACCGTACCCCCAGTAGCATACGTCACACCAAACAATAATAAACGTACGACCCCCCCCGCCCCCGCCCCCCCCCTTGAAATTGACATAAGGATAATCTTTAGTCTTATTGTGTGAAGTCATTAGAAATAAAATATTTTCTACTGATTAGGGATCAGAGAACTAATTACTTTATTATTAATTAAGTTTACAAGATCGCATATGTTGTTCAATTTAGTATTTTGAATATAATCTACCTTCTATTCGGAGAATAGTCATAATTAGGTATACCAAGCGAGTATAAACGTATATAGGTAGGATATTGTCTTAGACGACACTAAGTTGTATGTATACCTTAACGCTGATTGGCTAGAAGTTGGGTCAGAGTGCTGACATCAGTGCAAACATACTCTGTATTTTATAAAATGGAATTGAGCGTCTATCTTATATTGTCTTTGGTAATATTGCCTGACACTGATTGAACTAGAGTAACACGTCTTAGAGGCCTATTAGTTTTAGGTTATCGAATGAATTTCAAAGGGAGTCCTCAATATTTATCATAGTGAAACGATATGTTGACTTACTGCTAGCCAGTTTCCCAGCTGGTTGCGGTAGTAGGAAATTGAGCATGAGCAGAGCGATGAATCCGTTCTGAAGTCCAGTTTCTATGCTGATGGCTATTATTTTATCTCTACTTTGTCCACAGACTTTCGCTGATAGTAATCCAAGTAGAAAACCTAGATTTGGGAGAAGAAACCATGTGCCAACCACCTGACAATAGAAATTTAACAAATAACTTATTAAAAATGATCATAGATAAGTTGAAATGATTCAAAACACGCGAATAGATGGATTTTCATTAACATCTACCCTTTGTGTGGCGAAGTTGAAAGCGTATCTGTAGACATAAATTCCAAAAGTGGAGATGTACAGGAGGCAGAAAATTGAAAACGGAGCTAGAGTCAATTCTAAGAATTTTTGAAACCTGAAAACCAAATAAGTAATTAATAGTTAATTTGTATACATTACGATTACATGGTACACATTACTGAAAGTTAATTTATAAAATTTATCAAAAAGAAGATAGATATTATTTTTTAGAAATTTTATAAAAGTACCTGGGTACATATTTTTGAGTTAGAAGTCCAATTCCAAGAGGTACCACTAAACCGGCTACAAAGGGGGCAATTTTACTAAAAGGTATAGAAAAATTGGCTCCTTCTAAAACAAATGGACCTACCAAAAGAATCCAAGCAGGGATTACCGCTGAAAAAGAAAATTTTCACTCGTTCACAAATTCATCAACATTTTTATTCCATGCATTAGAATCTCAAAATTAGTAAAATACCAAAAGCTGAAACGGTAGAAGTAAATGTCATCATCTCTGATAAATCGATAGACCCTCCCAACAACAACGTCCATACATTAGATAAACCGCCTCCTGGCACACAACCTGCCATGAAAACTCCGATCCGAATGATGGGATCATCCTTGAAAAGTAGAAAGCCGAGACCTAGTGCCAACTGAGGTAAAAAAATTCATGTTTAATATTTAAGAAACGTAAATATATATGAAAAAGTTAACATTCATGAAACATAAGGAACATACCAGTGGCATTCCGAGATATTGGCAAAGCATCCCCAAAACTGGTCCAACTGGTCTCTTAGCCATACGCTTGATTAACTCTAGATCGATTGTGGCTCCCATGTTGATGTAGGTTAGTGCTAACAAAACTGCTACGGAATAAATGAAAATATCATTCACAGTTTTGTAGAATATCATCACAGTCATGTCCAAGAGTTCTTCTGTCAAATTCTATAAGAAAGAGTATAGTTTAGGCAATTTTTATATTTAAAATTTTATTATAAACTCAAATTAGGGAAACATACCTGTCCGTTTTCATCGTATAGTGTAACGTTAATTGTATTGTATCCAATTAATAGAGCTTCAACTTTGAAACTTCCTGATGCGGTGATATTATCTTGATCAGTGTAATTCAGAATGATCCCCTCATCAAAAATTCTTGCAACAACCTGGTAAATAATATGCAACTATTAGCTTAATCGAACATTTGTGTATTTTTTTCATCCAAAGTTATCTTGATCACCTGATCTTCAACTGAAATGAGAGCATATGCAACATTGTCCACAGCGGTTGTCCAAGATACGTTGACGATATCTCCTTCTGGTACCAGATCCAACGATTCATACTCAAAGATTATGCTTTCATTCGTGTCCTCCTGATTCTGTTTCAATAATAGATAGTAATTTGAGTAGTTTCTTTTAAATTATGCTATATTTCAATAATGTTTCCGACACTGTATAGTGAAGACATTCGAATTTTGATTGAAAATTTTACCACACATAATTTTTAGTATCAGACCTCCAAATTATCACTATTGCATGATGTTCGCTCCACCCTATTGTATACTGCACACAGTATACAGTGTACAGGGAGTGAAATTTTTCACATTTTAATAATGCCTATTTTACAAAAACAAACTTTACTAATTGTAATACTTGTTAAATATTTTAAAATTAGTCTGTGTACATCACGACAAAATCTAAAATAAATAATGTTTTAAAAAACTCAAAATTTGAAAATTAGCATCACTCTTTTTATCTGAAAGCACATTACAGATTCTGTTCATACACTTACTTCAAGAAGATCAGTTTCATTTTTATGTAGTATTTTTCCAGAGACGACAGCTGACAAAATTGCTATCAGAGCCAAGTGAAGCAGTAACATATTGGTAATTTTTTGATTTGTTTAAAAATACATAATTTTTGGAACTAAATTTTTTTTACAATTGGTCAGTTCTGCTATAGATCCACTGGCTAAAATTTATTGAGTAGATAATTATATCAGGCCTGAAAAGTATTGGAAACGATAAGAGTCAATATATATTAAAAATTATATGGCGAAAATCATTGAAATGGTCCATATTATCAATTAAAAGTTATTTGAGCTGTCATAGATTATTCAATCTTAAATTATTCCACATCAATTAGATAGCCATTCTTATTTGATTCCCAGCAACTTCTTCGGTATCCAGTAAATTCAACGCAGTAAATTCATCGAAGTAAATTCATCGCCAGTAAATTCATCGCATGATAAATTTATCGCAGTAAATTCATTGCTGGTAAATTCAACGCAGTAAATTCATCGCATGGTAAATTCATCGCATGGTAAATTCAACGCATGGTAAATTCTTCGCATGGTAAATTCATCGCATCGTAAATTCATCGCATGGTAAATTCATCGCATGGTAAATTCAACGTATGGTAAATTCATTACATTAAATTCATCGCCGGTAAATTCATCGCATGGTAAATTCATCGCAGTAAATTCTCGCCGGTAAATTCATCGCATGATAAATTCATCGCATGGTAAATTCATCGCATGGTAAATTCAGCGCATGGTAAATTCATCGCAGTAAATTCATCGCCAGTAAATTCATCGCATGGTAAATTCAACGCTTGGTAAATTCATCGCCAGTAAATTCATAGCATGGTAAATTCATCGAATGGTCCATTGATCACTTGATCCATTCTTCAGAAACTATTTAAACAAATGGCGTCGCACAGAGTACTCTCAAATATTAAAAGTACTATTAGTTGAATATTATAAGTAATATATAGTGTATAACGTGATAAAACAATTTTAGGTAACCTCATTTCTATGAAAATGCACATTAACTGAATAATAAATACCACAATTTTTATCTAAAAAGAAATAGAGAATATTTTGTTTGACGTCACTCATGATATTTTCGGATGTTCCAATATTGTGCTTGGTATTATTCTTTATTTATTTACTATGGTATTATCTATCTTCCAGTTATATGTCACCGATGATGTATTATGCGATGAATTTACCTGAAATGAAATTACCAGGCGATGAATTTACCATGCATGCAATGAATTTATCATGCGAGAATTTACTGCGATAAATTTACCGCGATGAATTTACCATGCCATGAATTTACCGCGAGGAATTTACCATGCGATGAATTTACCATGATGAATTTACCATGAGATGAATTTACATAAGATGAAATTACCATGCCATGGATTTACCGCGATGAATTTACCATGCGATGAATTTACCATGCGATGAATTTACCGCGATGAATTTACCAACCGATGAATTTACCTAAGATGTAATTACCAGGCAATGAATTCACCATGAGATGAATTCACCATGCGATGAATCTACCTTGCGATGAATTTACACTGATCCCAACTTCCTCTATGGGATATCTTATCACTGAGGAATAATTAGGTTTCAATGAGGTGGGGAAGTGTAGGTGGTGGAAGTGTAGTGGGTATAGTGAAAGTAGGTGGAGGAAGTGAATGTGGGGGAAATACAAGTGGGAGAAGTGAAGGTGGGGAAACTGAAGAGGGTGGGGAGGAACTGTGGATCTAAAATATAACTTAGTTAGAAAAAATGCTGTATAGTGATAAACAGATAATGTCCGTCAGTCGGTCTGTCACAAAATATGTTAAACAGACACTCTACTCTATCAATAGAACCTCATAAAGTTAGTGTAAATCAAATTAATGTCTCCAGTAGAATATTTATTTATAAGGGATAATCTATATACTATCATAAGCGAAGTCGTGTCAGTCGCTCTGTCCGTCAATAAAAAAGGGGTTACACAGACATATTTGATCAATAGCGCCTCATAAAGTTGGTGTCAATCAAGTACATGATATGAGCATGTTAACACATTTGTTGCGTTCATAAGTTTTCTGTCCAAAACAGAGTTTTTTAGTATCAATTCTATCAAAACATTTTTGTTGATCCTTTTCCCGTGGAATTTACACGGGTCTTGCGTGTTAAGAACTTTCAAACAGAAAGTTGAAAGGAATGTCTACAGAATGGAAATCAACAAAAAAAAAAACTTAAACTGTTTGTTTGAATACAAAATACTTTTTAGTGTTTGGTCATACAACGGTAAGCTGAATATCTTCTTAATGTTCTATGGACCCACAGTAACTTAATTTAAAATTCAAATATCTCAAATATCATTCATCGGAGACTATGATTTTAGAGTATGGTTAACTAGGTATTACATAAAATTTAATTGGTAATAATCTTAATTTGACCAATGTGAAAGAAATGAATAATTATTGTCATTTATTAAAGAATATTATTTGAAGCTGAATAAATTTTATATAAAGAAAAACTTACCATTTTAGAGAACTTAAACTTATTTGTTTATTTTTAAATTAATTTTCTTCTAAAATGACTATCAAAACTTCGGTTCTAGGTAAATTGCTCGAATGACAATTGCTCGAAAAAAATTGCTCGAAAAAGAATTGCTCGAATTTACAATTGCTTGAATGACAGTTGCTCGAAAAAAATTGCTCTAAGAAGAATTGCTTGAATGAATAATAATTGCTCGAAAAACAATTGCTCGAAAAAGAATTGCTCGAATTTACAATTGCTCGAATGAACAATTGCTCGAAAAACAATTGCTCGAACGAACGATTGATCGAATGGAAAATGTCTCGAATGATCAATTGCTCGAATGATTAAATTGCTCAGTATTCAAATTATTAAAAGACAGATAATCATCAAGTTGGATCACTACAATTAGCTGCATCTAACCGTCCTGGTATCTAAGTAGTAATTTATAATAACTGCATTTCATATTTTTAATCGCTATTTAATATCAATCATAATACTGTTTTTAAATTATTTTCTTTCTGGTTTTCTTATTTTTATTGAACAGGATCATACTGCAGCAATTTTGGTACAGTAATTTTCGTATTTGTTAGTCAATAGCTTCACTGGGCTCCAATGAGATGTTCTTGGGACTAGGTTAGGTTTTAGCAACTATTGCTATGGGAACTGTTCCCGACTCATTTAGCATAACATATGGTATTCGTGCCACTTGTTTTTATTAAATTTTCCCATTTTCAGTAGCTCTTATTTGGTTGACTTTTCCTCTTCTTTTACATTAAGCAATTGACTATTCGAAACTTGATTATTTTAGCAATTGGTAATTACATAATGAAGTGAAATCTAGTCGATTAGCTGCACCTAACCATCCTTTTTTCTAATTAGTATTTAATAATAACTGTATTTCATTTATTTTATATCATCTGAACGATTGGTCATTCGAGCAATTGTTCATACGAGCAATTGTTCTTTCGGTTAATTGCTCGTTCGGGCAATTGTTCATTCGAGCAATTGCTTTCGAGCAATATTACCGGCTGCTTAAAACTTCAGACCAGAGAATTAATATTCAACAATCAGAGCTAGTGAAGGTTCTTCAGTAGCTGATTATAATCATAATACTGAATAGAGGTGACAGAAGAGTCAGTCAATATATCGATGATGTCGATAGTGATATATGAACCTGTACGCTAACTCTTATTTGACCTCTCGTATGTCTAATTTCATGTACAGGTTGACCCACAAATAAGTGCACCAAATTTGAATTAATATAATTAATCTGAAAAAAAATTATATTCTACCATCGTCATAGCAAAATATTGTATGTGTGCAGAACCAAAAATCAGAACCAAAAATCACTTAGAATCAATATGTAACTTAAAATCTACACAAAATATATCGGTTCAGAAAACGCTTTTGGAGTTTTTATTTGAAGTTATAGCTAAACAATAATAATGATTTTTTTCTTTTAACATGTTTTTTTAAATAAAATGTGACACATGGATGGTCGCGGTTCCAATGATAGCATAGATTAAAATATATATTATGTTTTTTTTTTGTAAGGAATTGATTTATTTAAATAGAAATTCATTAATTATCATTTTATTTATAATTTGGTGATATATGACTGTTGGTATCTAGGATGTAGAATTTTGCATTTAAAGTACTATTTCTCTAATATTTATACTATCTTTTAAGATTCAACTGAAATTTGACTGAATACATGGTGTCAGGTGTAAAAAACTGAAAATAAAAAATAAATAAAGGAAGAAGGAAACATTAAAATGGCATCAATAATACCTCATCCGCTCTAGATAAAGTTGGAATTAATGAAAAAATTTAACAGAATACATAAGTCTAACTACCTGAACAATTATTGAATGTAGCAGCCTTCAGATTCCATATGAATATTATTCCAATATTAAGTAATTAATTTACCAAGTTGGAGAATCAAATCACAGAAATTTTGTTAGGTGGCACTGAATTCAGAATTTAAAGGATGCGTTAAAGCATAAAATGTATGATATTAGTTTCTAAGCAACGACTAATTTCCTATAAAATATGTTTTTGAATGAAGAAAAAATATTTGGAAACTTTGTTTAGTTTCTGCAAAACTATTTCATCTGTCAGAATTTCTGCGTATTGAAATCGTTTCCATTGAAAGGAAATGCTCCTTTACTTTAAATTTTACTTAAAGAATTAAATGGACGCGTTAGGTAATTTATTTCTAGCTTCTACTAACGACTAATTATTTAACTCACAAATTGTTAAAGTTTTTAAAAGGAAGCAGTAGATTAAAAAACATTTCTTGTTTTCTATTAACATCTGATTTTTATTTAAAAGTTTTTAAGAGGAAGTGATAGGTTAACTGTTTCTAGTTTCTAGTAACGACTGATTCCTTTCAAATTTTTAATTACAGTTTTAAAATGAATTGATAATCATCTAATTTGTAAATTATATTCCATAATTTAATTAATTTCAACAGAAGTAAGCACTATATTTCACACTGTAGACCGGGAGAAGGAAAGCATCGACAACTTTCTCACATGAGGGTAGGTAATGAACTGATTAAGGTATGGTTACTAAGCATCATATAAGGGTACGGTTACTATGGACGCGTATTCGAGCGATTTCTCGCACTGACGATATCGTCAGAACCGATCGTCGGAGCGAGGTGGTTTCACTGTACGCGATTTCTGATCGTCAGTATGTTTCTGCCCAATTAATATTGGGGTCTAAACTATGTTTATTTGATATAATGTTCGGGAGAAATTAATACCTGTGTGCCTCTGAAATAATAGACGCGACGCTAATTTGATTACTATTTTCACTGCACAAAATTTTGAAATACCCAAATAGAAATATAATGAGAATTTTTTTATATAACTATTCAAGGATATTCAATTTTATTGAAAAAATTGTACAGAGTAACAACCAATTCAAGCATTTATATAAACAAATATATATCATTAATAATTAAATAATATCTGTATTATTTCTGATAGTATCTAATAATATATTTCCAAAACGCATGGGTAAACAGTAACAAGCAATCGAAAGTAAGAGAATTAAACACAAAAATTACCTAATCTGTCGCAAGTCGCATGAAAAAATCAAACTCATTTGAACTCTGAAGTTGTTCTGACGACTTCGTACGTATTCTGACGACTAAATCGCGGCCACTGTAACCACTCCCATTGGAAAGCATGAATTTGATTTTCATCCAATTTCAACAGAAGTCGTCAGTGTGAAAAATCGCTTGAATACGCATCCATAGTAACCGTACTCTAAAAGCACATGTGGCGGCCACGGCCTATCAGGCCCTATTTATACAGCTGATATTTAATGGGAAACAAAATAAAAAGATCATCAGTCAGTAGGATAGTATGGAATGCCTTTATCTTATAAGAAATGTGATACTCTATTCGTAATTAATCGCCCTGACGCTGACAATTACCAAAAATTTAAATAAAAGACTGGTAATAGCAGAATGACATTAAAAATACAATAAAGTTATCTCATGCATATGACAAACATTGGTGTATTTTTCTTTTTGTTTCCCCTTAGAGTACAAAATATCTCACGAAAATAACTGTTATTATATAAAAATTATTAAAAACATTTTAAATTCATTTCAGTATTATAATTTTAATGAAATTTGTTCGAGATTACGTTTCTAAATTATAGAAATATTGATCGGTGAATATGACCTCAGAAAGGCCGAGGAAGGCTTGTCACCAGTAAAAAAATATGATAATAATTGCCATCTATGATAATTATTTGTTAATTTTTAATTTAAATATATTGATCAGTTATTATTATATGCAATGTTTATTATTCTGTGTATAATACTCAATCGATTCAGAATATTTTATATATGACTTACACAATTTTTGTAATACTGTAAATAACGAGTAAAGATTAGTTCACAGAAATAATCGATAAAGAGGGAAGAATTTGGTATCCAATATTAATATTAAATATATGAAATACGATAAATACAAATTCATAAAATAAAGGTGTTTTTTTTTTCGACGAATTAGACATAATAATAAAAACAACAAAGCTCCACATAATGTTCTTTTTAATTAAATTATTTTCAGCATCTTATAATTTCTATTTTATTAGTTGCTGTTGATATGATGAAAATGTATGTGCCTATGTAAACAGATATAATAGAAATTTCATTAAAAAGTGGGAGAGCCATACATAATGAGCATATTATTAGTAAAACTAGCAAATCCATTCCCCATCACTTTGAATATCATCGATTTTTCCTAAAATCGAACATTTTTTTTACAAAAAGGTAAATTAAACGAGGGTAAAAAGAGGTGCGGGGATGGATTTTTTTTGTTCCTCCCCATTCCAAGTACAGCAGTTATCATCCTTAGAGTGAAAATTGAAATAATTTTTAACTTCGATGAGGAGGGGGAAAAGGTGATGGGGAATGGGGAAAAGGTGATGAGGGAATGGGGATAATTGATGGGGAATGGGGAAAAAGTGACTGGAAAATTGGAGAGAAAGTGATGGGGAATGAAAAGAAAGTGATGGGAATTTTTTTAAACAATTATGGTGACTAGAGAAAATGATGGGGAATTTGGAGAAAGAAAGGTTGGAAAACAACCGGTAAAGCAATTACGGATATTAAATGTTGCTAAACTAAGTGTTTATGAATGATCAAGACGTATCACTATATCAGTTTATTAAAATAAATCCAATTTCAATCGACAAAATTGGTTTAATTAACTATTTTATAAACAAAATTTCGACTTTGAAAATTCCATAATAATTTTTCCTGTACTGTAATTCAAATGCCTATTTAAATATTATTAATAGAGGAAAATTTTCTCATAATTTTAAACATTAGCTAGAATATATTAAACATACCAAAATTTTATAGTAACAATTTTGTTTGCGATACCCAAATTTCAATGGCTGTAATTCAAAAACTATTATACTTACAAAAAAATTTAAAATCACATTTTGTTTATCAACAATTATTACATATCTGTACAAAAATTTAGATGAATATATCCAACCGTTTTCTTTATGCAGTATTTTTAGTGACCGATACCAAAAACCTTTTGCGCACTTCGAATTTTAGTATATTAAAACCATGTTTTTAATAACTTTCAACAGTTTATTAAAATTGCTTATTAAAAAACCGTTAATATAACAATAAAAGGCGTTTATTAAAATGCAACCGAAAAAAAAACAATCAAACTGTTCCTCCTAGTAATCGTTTCAGGCGATCTGGTGGGGCATTTGATACGATAATTCAGGGCGATAATGCGTATTGCCGAATAGCTCATTTAGTTTTTCCTAACAGCAACAGTTATGAACCCGTCTTGTACCAACCAGGTTCGATTGATTCTGTTTCCATGTATTTCTTGAAGTCTTGGAATGATTCAATAATTTATTAGATCAAGGTATCTATCTCGATTTGAATTATTTTTGTAAAAATAAGAACAGACGATACGGCCAAGTCGGCCATTGGTACCTAGTCCAATCCAGACACAGACTTTCTCTCACGAAATTCTTACGTCAAAGTTGAAAGTAGGAGGTTGGTTCTTCGGTGCATATGTGCGAACGTTATGATAATATATTTTGCCATTCGAATGAAAAGTAGTCTCATCACCAACCACATTATCGTCCACAAACCGGACATTTCTTTGCTAAAACCAATGCGCAAAATTCAGCGCCGAAGAAGATCGGTATTTAGGTGTTCGTTTCGCTCGTACATCTTGTAAGGATGTCACTTCAAATCTAAGGTTGCAAATCTGTTGAATTTTGATTTAGTAAGATGTAATCCATTTTTTATTGCAGGGATTTGCAAATTTTCTGTAAGTGCTTCTTGAACAACTCGAACTGTGAAATAGTGTTTTAGTGAAAGTGCGCTAGCAGGTTTTTGGTATCGGTCACTAAAAATACAGCTAAAAGAAAACTAATATTCATCTAATATTTAGTACAAAGATAGAAAAAATGTTGAGAAACAAAATGTGTTTATCCATTTTATTGTAAGTCTATTAGTTTTTGAATTACAGCCTTTAAAATTTGGGTATCGGTTTTTTTTGGGACACCCTGCATAAATAGATCTTGTTGTCAATTTCTGTTCAGGTTAAATAAATATCATAGCCCATGTTTTTCTGTACATAAGTTTTATATCCTGAATTTGTCATTTTATATGAAAAACATTAATTCACTTATTAAGAATAGTTATGATTTTGAAACCGTTTTAGATAACGACTTCGAGGAAATTTTATCCAGAATCCAATATGTACAGAACAGGGAACATAGAAGCAACTGTTTTTTAACAGTTGACTCTTAGGGCTGATTCACACCATCGTTCCACTCTCGCTCCAGTCACGGTCCGGTCTTATCATGGTGCATTCACATGTTCGGTCCGGTCACGGTCCGCTCTCGCTCCCGTCCCTTCCGTATCATCTTATTTTGCAGTGATTATCACTGCACTTAATTGATGATGAACAGGATGAGAGAAAACAAAAAAAGAAGAAATTTTCTAGTTCATCCTATGCTGAGAGATAGGAAGTGCGAAAGATATCTACTCGTTGTATCCTCATCTAATAGATGTCAAAACTATTTTTATCAGTTATTTTTGAATGACCATTAGAACTTTTGAAAAAAATCTGTCTAAAATTAAAAATGATTTGAAAAAATGAACATGCTACTATGAAAAAAACAATCACTCCTAGAGGTATAAACTGGCTGTATATATAAGCATCCAAGCTTCTAAGGTAAGAAATATGTATAATATTCAAGAAAAGACAATGAAATAATTAAACTGGACCGTGACTGGAGCGCTTTGGTAGTTCACACCGGCAACGCTCCGCTCACGCTCCGCTCACGCTCCAATCAAAATATCTTCAGATTAGATCGTGACCTGACCTGAACTGCCAGTGTGAATACTTTACGTGGAATGAATTAAAGCATATTGAACTGGAGCGTGACCAGAGCTATGGTGTGAAGCAGCCGTAAATCCTAATCGTCAGTCTTTGTAAATATTGTATATAATTTATTGTATTTTCTTTTTAAAATATGTCGCCATTGTGAGATATAATCGAAATTTATCATATTGTTATTATTAACTTTAGAAATGGAAAATAAAACATTTTCAAATTGGGCTTAGAAAATTTGATAATTAATTTACAACATGAACACTCAGTTTTTATTTATAATATTTTTTATATAAAAAAGTGTATACGGCACTAAAACATAAATCATACGGAGAGTTGTTTTGTCCGGTTGCGAGTTGTCCGGTGGCGAGTTATCCAGTCGCCAATTTACATATGTAATTATAAAAGTTTAATAAATTGATAAAGTTATGGGACACAGAATTGGAATGAAATAGGAAAAAAAATAGTATGTAATTAACTAATTTTATTTTTTTAATAAAAATAACAAATTTATAGTCATGACAGCACAAGTCAAAATTGTTAATTTATAAATTATGAACATTTTGAAGTTAATTTAAAAGATTACAGCTAAGAAAAAAATTAGGCAATTTAGTATCATTGAAGCTAACTTAGAAAAGCATGAGTCTAATTTATGATTTGAAACAAATTAATTTTACAAATTATATTCATTTTTTTTTAATGATACAGTGAAACTCCTGAGTTATGAAGTTTTTTTTATGAAGCACCCGAGTGATGAAGGACCTGAATTATGAAATTCACCTCAGTTATGAAGTAGTTTTCTTTGTTTAAATCATAGAGAACTATAGTTCTTGAGGTATAACTATACCTTTTACAAGTAAAGTTGGCAGAATTGAAAAATGAATTGGCACAAGTGAAAATCATATTGCAGAAGTGAAAATGAAAAATGCAAGTATGACAAGCAATTACAAAATTAAGTGTTTTTTATGAAAATTACAACTTCAATACAATATAGTGGTTTATTGCAATCTTCTCCACTAGAATAAGTTAGAGTATTATAAGATAATACTCTATTATATAATGATACTCTATTATAGGATAATACCCAATTATATGGTAGGTAATAGCCCATTATAGGATGATACTCAAATATAGGATACCACCTATATATAATTGTGTATTATCCTATAATGGAGTATTATAGATGAAAATGTATATCAGGAAGGCAAAGATTTACTATAAAGTTCAGGTTATCAATAAATAAGATATATTGAGTATAAACTGTGTTTTCTGTATTGTTTGAGGTTTAAATGATGTGTATTTTTGTTAATGATTTAAATTTAGGCAGAAATGACTACTACCATGATATATATTAATTTTTGTACAATAATGAGTAGCTATATTGATTTCCCACAACAATAACCTAATATTTGTTTAATTACCTCAATATTGTATAAAATAATAGTGCACATCCATATAAGAATTATACCATAGTTATTCCTCAATGACAAAAATTCTCTATGATTTGAATCACAGAAAACTCTTACTGCACCCGAATTATGAAGTGGGTCTGGGTTATGAAGAAACCAATACTTCATAACCCAGGAGTTTCACTGTAATGGTTTCTTCATAACTCAGAGCCACTTCATAATTCGTGTGCAGTGATAGTTTTCTATGATTAAAATCAAAGAGAGTTTTTGCTATTGAGGGATAACTATGACAAATATTTTTCTTATATGGATGTTCACTAAATTTTATACAAAATTGAAGTAATTAAACAAATATTAGGTTATTGTTGTGGGAAATCAATATAGCAACTCATTATTGTACAAAAATTAATATATATCATGGTAGTAGTCATTTATGCCTAAATTTAAATCATTAACAAAAATACACATCATTTAAACCTAAAAAAATACAGAAAACACAGTTTATACGCAATATATCCGATTTATTGATAACCTAATCTGTATAGTGATTTACATTTTCATATATAATACTCCATTATGGAATAATACACAATTATAGGTGGTATCCTATAATTTGATATCAGCCTATAATAATTACTGGGTATCATCCAATAATTGGGTAATGTCCTATAATAGAGTATTATTCTATAATAGAATATTATCTTATAATTGGGTATTAACCTTTAATAATTATTGGTTATTATTCTTTAATTGGGTATTATCTTATAATAGACCACCGAAGTGAAGTGATTTGGGTTCCTTCTTAGATTATCGGCTAAATATTCTTATGTTAATCGTAGGGGAGAAAAGTAGGTGATAAAACATCCCTTACAGTTGAATATTTACTTACTCTTGGAAAATCCTAAGTCGATATTTTGATACCTAATATCTAAACGCATTCATTGATAAAAAGTTCATTGAAATGTGTATTCAAATAAAAAAGTTACGAGCAATTTAATTAGAATAACGTCAATTAAGAGACAAATCCGTAAATTTGGTAACCAGTACAACATATTTTTACGCGAGAAATTTGAAAGATGGTTACCAAATAACGTAAAGTTTAAGATTTAAGAAGGAACCCAAATCACTTCACTTCGGTGGTCTATTGGATTTTATCCTATAATTGGGTATTATCCTGTAATAGAGTATCATTCTTTAATAGAGTATTATTCTATAATAGAGTATTATTCTATAATAGAGCATCATCTTATAATATGGTAGTGTCTGGTGGAGAAGATTGCAAAAACCCACTATTGCATTGAAGTTGTAATTTTTATCAAAAAATTCTATATTGTAAATACTTGTCATACTTGCATTTTTCAAATTCATTTCTGCAATATGACTTTCACTTGTGCCAAATTCATTTTTCAATTGGGCCAATTCATTATTCACTTCTGCCAACTTGACTTGGAAAAATTACAGTTATACCTCAAGGAATACCGTTTTCCATGATTTAAACAAAGAAAACTACTTCATAACTCAGGAGCATTTCATAATTCAGGTCTTTCATTACTCGGGTGCTTCATAAAAAAACTTAATAACTCAGGAGTTTTACTGTACAATGAAAGATACTTATACTTATTACATATATCAAATATGAAAAACAGAATATATTTATTTCATCATGAAAATTTTAATTGTATTGGATACATTGATATGTAAATAACAGATTTTGAAAATTCATACAAATATACATACTTCAGTTGATTTGAATTGACTAAATTGAATGAAATCTATTTCTTTGTACTTTCTTTAATAGAGTTGTATAGAAAGAAATCTTTAATACAAGATTTTTTGTGTTATATCTATTCATTAGTATGCTAGAAAAGTAAATTTTAGTGAATCTTTTATCCATTATTTGCAAGCATAATAATGAAAAAATAATATAAAAACCTTGTATAGTTGTATTAAAGATAGGAACTATTACACCAATAAATTTATTTTTCATAGAAAACTTAATTAATTAAAAAAAGTGTTCTTTTTTGTGAGGCAAATTTTTTTTATTTAAATCACTTGTTTGCGAGAACAGTGACATAACTTCAAAAAAGTTATTTTTCACTTATAGGCATTTTAGTACTTGTAATGTACGTACATTTAATGGTATATCGTTAGGACAATTAGCCTCTCTAGCGGTACATTTTTGAGTTACAATGATGAGTTTTTTACCAAAATAATCAGCATTTTATGATTTATATGTCTATATTGAAAACTCTAAAATACATGTTTTTGTGTTTATGACGTTGTTGCTGCAAACAAGCAAAATATTCTATATTTATATTATTCAAACAATTATAATTTGAACGAAATCAAGTTGT